>JANBSU010000071.1:0-77850 GCA_027578835.1 Coemansia sp. RSA 2050 | reverse complement strand
GGTTGACTGGAACACCTCATCATCCCCAGGTACCTAGAGTCGGTAAGCGGCATGCACTTTCGTGAGCTCCAAGCATCCGAGTTTAGTTGGGACGCCTTATCTAAAGGAGTTAATACAGTTGGTGCCATTACCACAGCCGATTCGAGTGGCAGAATCAAGCTAGCGTACATACGTGTGGTAAGGCTTCGGGACAACAGTGGAATTGTCTTGTATGTCAGCGTTGCACACTACACGGTTGATGAGATCGGGTACTGCAAGTTTGTCAACCGGTGAGCAGAGATATACAAGTGTATACGCTCAAGTCGCCCAATAAACGGACTGTCTGTAAACCAGTGTAGCTTTGAGCACCGCGTTATACGCAGCAGTATTTTAGACAATCGCAAGGCGCTTGATGGCCCTACCCTATGTTATTATTTACTGATACGCTCTACTACTCTGGCCTAGTAGCAGTACTGTTGATTCGTTCTGTTTTTTCCCAGTCTGCCTGGTTTGGGAATGACTCTTACTAGTACAACTTTCTTTTGTTGTTGTTTTTGGTTCTTAACGATTCTCTTTCTAAAAAAACACAAAAACTCCAATACCCTAGAACCGATTACTGGGACAGAGCCACTTGTCAGATGGCTAGCGTGGGTTTCGCCCAAGACCTGTGCAAAGTTGTTCAAGGTGTCGTTTGCTTTTGTATCGGTGGATAGCCATGTGTTTCATATCTCTGCTGCCCGGCTTGCTACACTGCGCACCCTGGTCCAGGAGTGTATCCCCAGCAATGCGGGTTGTTCAGACAACGACGTTCTCACCGCGCTTCTTACTATGGTAGTCGCCCAAAGCAAAGCAGAGTGTAAGCAGGAGGCCGCTTTGGCAAGCTATTTGTCGTCACTGGCCTCATATCTGTTTTTTGCAATGTACGAACCAGATAGTAGATTTGTCACCCAGGTTGTGTGTGACATGCGGCCACAACTTCAAAGCCCAAGCACTGCCAGATACACGGGAAATTCGGCACTCACTCGCTGTCTTGCCTGCTCGATAGAGAGCCTGGCCAGCTGAATTGATGAACAGTCGTTAGCGCAGGTAGCCAAGAGCGTACGACGGCTAGTAGACAATGTTGTTCCTCAGTATATTGGAGAGCTTATTGATACGCTTTATGTGTCCATCGACATATGCCCTTAAAAAGGCGACGCTGCTGCTAACTAACTAGTATCGCTTTCTGTTGTACCACACAGACTTTGAAAATAGCATTCCGACATGTGTGTCGCCAATTCCGATGTTCTTCCCCAACTTTTCCGTCGATTTTGCCAGCCCATCCTTTGACTGGTGGATATGCCATGTGTATCTCTGTGAAGAGGCGGGCTATGGCAAAGATTCTGCAGAACAGATTCTGGATGAGCGCAGTTGACATGGTGTACTAAGCATTTTGCCTACATTGCTGCCCCACGTAGTGAATAAGCCAGTATCATCATCATGGTGTACTTCGCATTGTTGCTGAATGCTTCTTCTGTTGTTACTTACTAATATGCTCTACTACTCTGGTCTAGTAGCAGTACTGTTGATCTGTTCTGCCAGGGCTAGGGCACAAGTTCCCTTCTAGCACTCGTTCTTCTTTTTGAATCCTTTGGTTCTTGACTATTCTCTTTCTAATACTACTCAATAACTACAACATCTTCAGGCTAATAGTATTAGTAAAGCATGGTGTGTAAATGCTATCTGAGCTTTTTGACAATCTCCTCGATCGTGCGCCCCTTTGTCTCGGGGATTTTAAAGTAGAAGACAAGGCCGCATACAAGCAGCGCACAGACAAAGATGGCGAATACCCACTCACCCATCACGTTCTGCAAAGGGAGGAATGCCACAGCCACAATAAAGGTGCCAACCCAGTTTGCTGCCAAGGCCCACGACCCGCCAGCACTAGCAGCTCTCACGTCAAAGAACTCTGTCCCAAGCAGGAAGGGAACTGGGCCATAGCCTGGGGCAAAGGACGCAACGACCAGATAGAGCGACACGACGGCAAGCATATTTAGCTTGAGAGCCAGACCCACGCCCAGCAGGGTCACCGAGACAGCCATGGCAGCCATTGACATAAACAAAAGCGGACGACGTCCAAAGCGGTCAACTATCAGTGCACCAGAAGCTGTGGCCAGGACGTTGAGAACGCCGATCATCACGGTCAGTATGCTGCTGACATGAGCCGAAAACATCTTTTCCAAGACGGACGATGAGTAGAAGAACACAGTGTTGATGCCAGACAGCTGCTGGCCAAACTGAAGCAACAGGACAAGCATCCAGGGCTTGCGATACTCGGCGATGGCAAAGATGTTGAATATCGTTACGGCATTACGCCCCGAGTGCAGTTCCAGGGGCGCAGAATCTTCGTCACTGGCCTTGACGACGGTGTCGGGGGTCTCGCAATCGGCCTCTAGCGTCGCAGACAGCCCACCAGCAGTATGCGAGCGGGCAGCGTTGCTGCTGGAGCCAATGGATTGCCAGCCAGCAACTTCGTTGTCTATATTAGTAGTTTGGCGGAGCTTGCGCAGAATGCTCCGAGCTTCGGCGCGCCTGTTTCGTGACCACAGGTAGCGCGGGCTCTCGACAGCAAATGCTATGACTGAGAGATGCAGGCAGGCGAGAACAAGCCCAAAGCCTACACTAAGGCGCCAGTAGGGGCCTTCGTTCGCTAGCATGCCGATGGTTAGCGTAGTGAGGATGCCCAAGACAATGCTGAGCTGGTTGAGGAGATTGAGAGTGCCTCGGTAATTTACAGGGGCTATCTCGGACAAGTACAGTGGAGCTATGACCACTGCCACGCCAGAGCCAATGCCGCTCACAAAGCGGCCGACGACTAGCATTGCTGGGGACAGGGCAAAGGCCATAAGCAGCGGGCCCAATGCAAACGATGCGCTGTTATAGGCCAGGGCGCCGCGGCGGCCCCAGCGCTCAGCCATCCAGCCAGCAGACAACGAGCCTAGCAGACCACCGATAGCGAACATGGAGGTTGCGAGCGAGAACATGGCATCGTTCATCGGCAGACACAGCGGAAGAGATGCCCAGTGAGCAGCATCCTTGTCGCAGGTAGTGATGATTCCCTTGGGCGTGTTGAGCTCAGCAATGTGGTACCCATACTGGAGCGGTGCGAAGCACATCAGCACTCCGCTAACGAGACACGCCCTAGTGATGCTAGCATCTAGCGAGCGTGGCGCGGCGTCAGGGCTGCGAGGAGGCCCACTGTCCGGGCTGGGAGCTAGCAGTAGTGGCGACTCCTCAATCGTGCTTTCGCCGTTGGGTGCAAGAGCCATAGCGCGACTCATTCAGTAAAATTCAAGAAAAGAAAATGGAGAAAAAGAGAGCTGCATCTGCCAAAAGGCGAAGCAGCACAAGAACAGTAGGGTATTTGCAGAATGTGCAGCTGGAATCGTCACATGACAGCTCAAGCATCGCTGGGCTCCCAGCCATGCACGGTCTGCGAGATGCGTCGCAAGTACTGGAGGCGATGGGTCAGGTCTCTGGCTCGGGCCAAGTCGCCGCTGGCAAACGCTTGCGACAGGCACTCAATAGCACCAGCGACCTGTCGCTCGTTGCGCAGCCTAATGTCGGCTACCTGGCTCTCTGTCTTTGCCATCTCGATCTCTTCGCGCGACTCCATGATCTCCATGAGAAGCTCTGGGTCGGAAATCTGGTCCTTCTCGCCAATCTCTCTCCCCTGTAGCTTTAGCAGATAGCGCGCTCGTGAAAGCGGGTCTTTAAGCGTGGCATAGGCGTGGTTGATCCATGAGGACTGAGCCTCAGCGAGCTTTCGCTCCACATCCTCTTTTTGCGAGAAGCTGTCGGGGTGCACTGTCTGCTGTAGCTTAAGGAACCGCCGCCGCAGATCGCCCGTATTGACATCAAACGAGGGCTTTCCTTCATCCAAGAACAGGTCAAAGTAGGTAACGCCCTTGCCAACGGGCTGGATGGCACGGCATCGCTCATTGTCACAGAGCAGTGCTGTAGGCGCACTCTCTCGATGGCAGCTCCAGCAGATCTTGCCCTCTGGCTGCGCTCTAGCCGCAGCAGAGTGGTGGTGGTAGTCGTGTCGCTGGCATGCTTGCATCTGCGCCTCCACTGTCGGAGCCGCTCTAAAAGCGCCTTGCCGCCAGCCACAGCCACAGCCACGCGCAGAGCTAGAATGAAAGGCGCTTTTAGTCGCACGCTGGAGCTCTAGGCCAAGCGCTCGTGCAAATTGGCAAGACCAGCGTTGCGAGCTGTCCGCCATAGTGCGCAAAGAGACGGTGCGCGCGCACCTATAAAGCCTTTGCGCATGCATTTGCGAGAGTAGAAATTTGAAGACAAAAAAATCTGATAAGCTAATTTGTGGAGAGCAGAGGGAGAGGAAAGCAAGCTTAGTGGCGACCTGTGATGGCAGTTTTGGCTGCTGCTTTGGCATCGAAGCGCAGGGGCACATCCGGAAAGTAGCCTGGCCGCGGCTCTTGCACACCGCCGCCGCCACCACCAGCCTCCAGATCCCGAGCTGCTGCCGACTTTCGCTGCTGGAGCACGTAGTTTTCGACTAGAGTATAGTTTCGCATGTTTGCCTTGAACAGCGTGTCGACAATGTCGCCAAGTATCGGGACCAGCCCAACACAAAAGTCGATGGCAATGTTGATAGTCATCTGGGACACTATTGACGGCGGCACATCAAACCGCCGGCGGATGGTGTTCATGTACGCTATAGCCAAGAATACTCCGGCAAAGTCGCCAATTACTGGGACAAGCCCTACAAGTGACTCGACTCCGAAGCGCAGCATCCCACAGAAGCACGAGAACCTCGAGTCCAGCCACCTGGCGCGCCTATGCAGCGCCTTTAGCCGCTTGTCTACTTCCGCTTGCGGAAGAAGCCGCGGGTCACGTATTTTCTTCGGGCTAACATCGCCCTTCCCCTGCTTAGCTGATGCAGTTTGGCGTGTCTGATGTGTAGAAGAAGGCGTTGGGTGCACAGACGGGTGTGCTGGCGAGTCAAAGCGGTGACTAGGCATGGAAGTCTGGAGCAGTAAACTGTAGGAAGAAGAAGCAAGATTCTTACTGGGCTTTTTTCGCGTCGCCTGCTCCCGCTTTAAAGGCACTAGCATGGGGTTTGACGTAATGCCAAGCTCAGGGCTGCAAAGCAAAGCACAATGGATGCCACATCTCTTTTCTCTTTCCGCAAAAAGAGGGTACTTTGCACCCGCACACATTGTCCGTTGCCCCTTTGCTGGGGCGGCTGCGCATTCTCGGCTAATCACCACCGCCGCTTGGTTCTAGATCAAATTAGCTGCTCGGGCTCATCTACGCGTTCAGCGCGCCAATACCCAGACGCGTTCAGCGCCACTTTTCTGCTCCTTTGCTTTTCTGCTACTCCGCTTTCCCACATCTTAGCAATTCCTAGCTCACTGCGATCCGAATTTATCAATGGGCCGTCTTGTTCAGCTTGAGGTTGAGAACTTCAAGTCGTACCGTGGCCACCAGGTCATTGGGCCCTTTTCCAGCTTCACTGCTGTTATTGGCCCTAATGGCGCCGGAAAGTCAAACCTCATGGATGCCATCAGCTTTGTGCTCGGTGTGCGCTCTGCACACTTGCGCTCGTCGCAGCTAAAGGACCTTGTTTATCGTGGGCGAACAGTTGAAACACGGAATGGCCGCATCATCGACGAGGCTGGCGACCAGGCCACTCGCCGAGCATGGGTCAAGGCTGTCTACGAGGACGATGAGGAGCGCACGGTTGTCTTCCAGCGCAGCATCACGAGCAGCGGCGATAGCGAGTATCGCATCAACAACCGTCCTGTCTTGCTAAAGACATACAATGAGGCACTGGAGAAGCAAGATATCCTAGTCAAAGCCAAGAACTTCCTAGTGTTCCAAGGCGACGTAGAGGCCGTGGCTAGCCAGTCACCCAAGGACCTGACGCGACTAATCGAGCAGATGAGCGGCTCATGGGACTACCAGCAAGAGTATGGCGAGCTCGAGCGCCTGCAAGATGCAGCAGCTGAAAAGTCAACGTTTGCGTATAACAAGAAGCGTGCCGTTGCTGCTGAGGTCCAGACAATCATCGAGCAAGCCAAGGAGCTGGAGCAGTACGAAAAAAAGATGCAGCTTCGCTCGACGCTGACAGTGCAGCACATGCTCTTCAAGCTTTTCGTTGCCGAGGGCCGTATCCGCGACATCAAGCAGGAAATTGGTGCCTTGCACGGCGACTCGATTTCTCAGGCCTCGCAGCAGCGCGCTCAGCTCGACTCTTCGCTCCACGCGCAGCAAAAGGCTCAGGCCAAGGCTTACAAGGCTGTTAACCGTCAGGAGCGCCAGATCAAGCTTATCGAGCAAAACATCGAGGCACGCCAACCCAAGCTTGTCGGCCTGGGCGAAAAGGTAGCTCACGCGCAGCGCAAAGTAAGGCAGATTGAAGAGAACGTCGCCAGCGCCCAAGCAGATGCAGCGCGCCAGCGCAGCATTGTCGACGAGCTTAGCGCTGAGCATGCTCGCGTTAAGGACGCTGAGGCACGCTTTGAGCAGCAATGCGAGGAGTCGCTGGCACAGCGCGGATCCCGGCTCAGCGACGACACGATGGCTGAGTACAATCGCTTATCGGAGCAGCTGCGAGCGAGCTCTGTGGATGACGCGCATCGGCGTGATGTTCTGGACCGGAGCATTCAGCTGTTGACCGAAGCTGCACGCCGTGCTTCCGACAGGTTCGATGCGCTGCAGAGCCAGCGTGAAGGTCTAGTCGCTTCCGAGCATTCTTATAGCCAGCAGCGGCAGTCGGCTTTGTCTGACGTGGCTGGCGTCGAGCGGGAGATTCAGCAGGCTAGGCGTGTTACCGAGGCTGCCAAGACTGAGCACGAGCGCCTGGTACGCGTCGAGATCGAGCTTAACGAGAAGCTTTCTGGTGTCCTGAAGGAGCTATCCCAGGCACGTGCTGACCAGCGCGAATCGGCACGCGAGGCCAAGTTGAAAGACACTATCGGCACTCTGCAGCGGATTTTTACTGGTGTTCATGGCCGGCTGTCGGAGCTATGCAAGCCAACGCAGCACAAGTACGATATTGGTGTTGCTACTGTACTGGGCCGGCACATGGATGCCATTGTCGTGGACCGCCAGGCCACGGCGATTGAGTGCATCAGCTACATGAAGGAGCAGCGTGCTGGCCAGGCCACTTTTCTGCCACTAGACACGCTGCAGCCACAGCAGGTTAATGACAGCCTTCGCCACGCCCATCGCGGAGCTCGCCTTGCCACCGATGTTATGCAGTATGACCCAAGCGTGGAGGCGGCGGTGATGCATGCCTGTGCCAATGCGCTTATCTGCGACACGGTCGACATTGCAAAGTACATTTGCTACGAGCGGAGGCTTGAAGCAAAGGCAGTGTCGCTGGATGGCACGGTTATCCATCGCAGCGGTCTGATTACGGGTGGAACTAGCAGCGGCGGTAGTGGCGGCCATCGTGTCCTTGTGCAGAAATGGGAGGCAGCTGGTGTGGAGAACTTGCGCAAGGCACGCGACCGTCTTACCGAGGAGCTGCATGACGTCGCCCGCGAACGCCGCAAGCTGGCTAAAGAAGAAGTGCTGAGTAGCAATCTAGCGGGCCTACAAACCAGACTCCAAATCGCTAGAGAGTCTGTAGAGGCTCTGTCGCGCAAGGTCCAAGGCGTTGCTACTGAGCGCGAGCACGTTGAATCCCAGCTTCGTGACTGCGACCCACTTGCACGCAAGGCTGCCAATGAACTGGAGCACGCCAAAGAGGAGCAGCGCCAGCTAAACACTAGGATCCACGCTGCTGCTCGCCCAATCTTTGCCGACTTTTGTGCTAAGCTGGGCATTGCTAGCCTGGAGGTGTTTGAAAAGCTGCTTCTACCAGCAACTGAGGCCGCAGGCGAGCGTCGCTTGCAGTTTGCCACCCATCTCTCGCGCCTTGAGAGCCAGCTTGCCTTTGAGACGCTGCAGCTTGATGAGGCCACGTCCAAGCTCGACCACCTCACTCAGTTCCTCCAGTCCACCATGGAGACTCTAAAGCTACAACAAGCCGAGTTGAGCAGGGAGCAAAGCGAGATGGCCAGCTTTGTCACTCAGATCGAGAGCCTCCGCAGCGAGCTCGCCATTCTCTCGGGCAAGTATAGCGATGCTACGGGCGAAGTTCATATGGCCCGCCGCGAGCTAGAGCAAGGCCAAAGGGAGCTGGATGCTGCGAGCAAGGAGCTCGGTGCCAAGGTCACCGAACTAGAGCGTGCTGTCGCTGACAAGGCGGCCGTACTTCGCCGATGCAAGATCGAAGATATCCCCATCCCGCTGGTGCGTGGCTCGCTGCAAGCACTGGCTCTTGAGGCCGGCGCGGGTGTAGATTCGCAGTTTGCCGAATCTTATATGTCGCAGCTGTCAATTGCCGATACACAGACCTCCAACGTTAGCATCCAGGGTGCCGATGATATTGTCCCCGACTATGCTCCGCTGCCGCAGCAGGCGCGCTTGGGAGTGCCTGCAGTGGTGGACCAAAAGTACCAAGACGACATATCTCGGCTCTCGGCAGAGACCGACGCGCTCAACCCAAACCCGCATGCGCGCGAGCGCCTGGAGGCTGCACAGGCCCGTCTGCGCGATATCGAAGCGGAGCACAACGACTCGCGCCAAGAGGCGAAGGATGCCAAAGCGGCATTCCAAGCTGTGCGCAAGGAGAGGCATGATAGGTTTATGCGCTGCTATAACCACCTGTCTACCGCCATTGACCATGCCTACAAGGCTCTTACGCAGAGCCCACTCTTTCCACTTGGAGGCACAGCGTACCTTGCTCTCGAGGACGCCGAGTCGCCGTATTTGGCTGGCGTCAAGTACCACGCTATGCCCCCACTCAAGCGCTTCCGCGATATGGATCAGCTCAGCGGCGGCGAGAAGACTGTTGCTGCCCTGGCGCTGCTGTTTTCGCTACAGACATTCCGCCCAGCACCCTTTTTTGTGCTTGACGAAGTTGATGCTGCCCTTGACCAGGCCAACGTCGCCAAGCTGGCCAACTATCTGCGGGAGCATGCCCGCTCAGCCTCGGACTCTAGAGACGAGCCCGAGCCCAGTGGTGATGACGTTGAGGATGGCGACATGGCTGACTCGTCGCACTACTCCTTGCGCCCAAGCGCTCGGGCTAAAAAGCCCGATGCGTCTGTTGGCGGTGGCGGCAGTGAGCAAGTTGGGCCTGCCAAGGATGCAAGCTTCCAGTTCATTGTCATATCTCTGAAGCAGGCTCTCTTTGAGCGCGCACAGTCTCTGGTGGGCATCTATCGTGACCAGCACGAGAACAGCTCTCGGGTCCTGACCGTAGACCTGGAGCAATATCCAGCTTAGCGCAGCTCACCCTACATTTTTAGCACGTGGAATCACGTGGAAACGAGATGGCTCTATCAGCCCGATCTGCATGTTACTTTTGCTGGTGTCTCTAGGTGTGCTTTTTTTGCTTCTCTCGTTCCAATTTCTCATTCCAATTTCAGACGCTTTACTAGTCTCAATCTAAGCAAAGTATGTATTGGGAATTGCACTTTGCGCAGTCCTAGATTCTAGGCGAACAGAGGGTTTAGTAGGAGCAACAGTAAACTTTTTTTGGTTTCTCGCAATATTGGACAGCCGATCTCGCTTTAATTTAGCGTTTGGCTCTGTGCAAATTGGTACAAATGTGCTAGCCGTCAATGTACTTATACTAATTGCAGCTTTTGGCGTGACGTGTCTCTATCAGCATCTAGTAGCACACAAAATGAACCCCGATAAGCTTGCCAAGCTACAGAGCCAGGTCCGTACTGGTGGAAAGGGAACTCCACGCCGCAAGGTTGTAAAGACCTCCAAGCCAGTTGCCAAGGAGGATCCTAAGCTAGCGTCGACTCTGAAGCAGCTCAACGTCCAGGCCATTCCCGATGTTGAGACTATCAACATTTTTAAGGACGATGGCAAGGTCCTTGGCTTTAGCGCTCCTCGCTTGAGCGCCAACCTGGAGGCCAACACCTTTGTGATTGCTGGCAAGCCCTCGGAGAAGTGTAAGTGCACAGGTGTAGCTGAGCTTGAGCTTGAGCCCGATCTGCTGTTCTGATATACGAAAACTAATCTGGTGTATAACATGTATGCGTTTTTTGTGAGTGTAGCGCCGGAGCAGGCACTGACTGAGATGATTTCGCAAATTGGATCGCTTGGACCTGAAACTCTGTCTCAGTTGGTAAAGATGGCTGGGGGACTCCAGGGCAGCTCTGGTGTAGGCGACATTGATGATGACATCCCTGATCTGGTTGCTTCGGGCGAAGACGCTGTTGACAGCAAGACTGACCTTGACGCGGCTGACTAAAGTATTTTGTCTTTGTCTTTTGTGTTACTCGTTTTATGAATGCTACTACAACCAACCAAGGTTAAAGGCGAACTTGTCACTAAGGGGATCAATTGCATTCAGAGAGCGGCCAGAATGCTGTCGGCACCACTGACGGCGACCTCTCCAGGGTTGGGCTCGACAGAGAGATGTGTGACCTTCCCATCGACAACGATAGCTGCAAAGCGAGCTAGGCGCTGAGAGCCCATGCCCAGCTTGGAAAGATCCAGTGAGAGCCCTGTGGCACGGCCCAGCTCGCCATTCGCATCGCTGGCCATGATGATCTTGCCATTGACCTTGTTTTGCTTGCCCCAGGCATCCAGTACGAAAAAGTCGTTGGATGAGACGCACACGATGAGGTCGACGCCCTTGGCCTTGATGGCCTCGGCCTGGGCAACGTAGAGAGGCAGATGCTGCGCTGAGCACGTAGGAGTGAAGGCGCCCGGGAGGCCGAAGATGACAACCTTCTTTCCAGCAAAGTCCTTCTTGGTATTGAGCACCTGTGGCAGCCCACACGCCTCGGGGTTGGCTGCATCATAGGGAACGTACTTGAGGTTCACCTCGGGGAATTCGTTGCCGACTTGTAGAACCATGTTTGCGCAGGGCAGAAGAGTAAGATGTGGCAGTAGGTAGTGTTTATTGGCGGGGTTTTCGGGTTGAAAAGGCGAGAAAAGAAAGGAGAAGGGAGAAAGCAGAATTGCTTGGGTCTAGTACGCAGGGCTAGGGTGAGGGGATTCTGACGCATCACGACGACAGCAATGCAGACACTTCTTGATCCATGCTTGGCTTCAAAGTCCATTGATCTAGGCGGGTGAAGTGCTTTTGACACAGTCACAGTGGGCATCCGCAAGCGGAAAGGAGAGCAACCACCAAATAACTTGCGAGATGCGGGTATGTCCGATTCTCTTTCCCGATAGAGACATTGTCAGAAAAGGAATGCTGGGCACCAGAAGCTGGCGTCCTCGCACGTGGCTAGAGTAGCGCTCTTTGATGCACCAAGCACTCGTAGTGATTTGGGAAGCGCAAGCTGAACGCATGCGTTCGGAGGCAGTGCTCCATAGGGCAGATTTTTTGTATTCATAGGGCAGGCTGTGCTAAATCGGTTTCAAAGAATACAGGACAGTGGCTGGTTTCCACAGTCTCCGTTACAGCCGCCTTGGTCTACACGAGTCTACAGCGTGGCCCACATGGCTGGCTGTGAAGAAGCCTCGTCGCGCCCCTTCCTCTGTGCCACAGCCAGATTAGGCCGCGCTGGCTAATCTGCGCAATAACTTGTGTGCTACCATTCGCTTCTTCGTAGAATCCCCAACCGATGGGAGCAGCAACAGTCGAGATGTGGGCACACCCGCCAAAAAACAACCGTGCGTGTCTGGCATTGGTTACTGGGCGCACGAGGGCAGAGATATGGCTTGTCCTTGGCTGCGCTGCCTGCATCACACGTGTAATTCTAAAAGGCCGGATTGACACGAGTGGCGAGTTCTATAAGCCCAAGTTCTCTCATTGAGCATGGTAGAGGAGGACAGAGGCTCTATCGTTTTACATGGCTCGGGTGTGAAGCCAAAGTGGTTTACAATATAAAAGGGCTGATAGTTGGGCTCTACGCGACTGCTTTCCCTTTCCTCTATCTCGTGCCGAATATTTTCCTGCAAAAATCTTACTTCTGGCTGCTCGTCGCTATATTTCTTCCATAGTACGAGATCATATTATATCTGTATAGATGAATCCGCACGACTTTACATGGATTTTTGCCCTTGGCATCGTGGGCTCGATCTGCGATGCCTTTGGTATTGGCGCCAACGACGTGGCAAACTCCTTTGCTAGTAGTGTCTCGTCAGGATCGCTGACACTGGCACAAGCATGTATCATCGCCATCTTTACCGAGTTCCTGGGCGCGTTCCTGCTCGGATCCAACACCTCCGAGACTATCAAGGGCGGTATTCTTTCCGTCAAGCTCTTTGCGCCTCAGCCTGAGATTCTGATGTTGGGCATGCTGTGCGCGCTCGTCGGCTCGGCTGTGTGGGTCATCTTTGCGTCAAAGAAGGGTATTCCTGTCAGCACAACGCACTCTATTGTCGGTGCTATCATGGGCGTGGGCATTGCCGCGTTTGGTGGTGGCTCTATCCAGTGGGGCTACTCGGGCGTTGCCAAAATTATTACCTCTTGGTTTGTCTCGCCCGTCGCAGCAGGCATCGTCACATCCATCATTTACTTGCCCACGCGGTACTTTATCCTCGAGAACCCCAACAGCCTCGAGCGTGGTATCAAGGCTATCCCCATCTACTTCTTCTTCACATCGCTCATCGGTGCCTTTTACATCATCTACAAGGGCGCACCTGGAACCGATGCTGCGTCAATGTCTGTTGGCGTCATTATCGGCATCAGTGTGGGCGTGGCCTGCACAGTGACGGCCTTTTCTTGGGTCTTCTTTGTCAAATGGCTACGCCGTCGAGTCATTGGCAAGGAGAACATTCGCTGGTACCACCTGTTTGTTGTGCACTTTGTCAAGTACCGCCCTATGCCGGAGCCCGTCGCGGAGCAGCCCACCGAGGTCTCTAGCGAGCTCGAAGGCGGCGGCGAGATCGATGGAAAGACGCATGCTGGCACCAAGGACTTTAACGACGAAGTCGACTGTGAGGCCGATGCTGACGCGCAGGCGAACGAGGCTGAGGGTTCCGGCAAGTACAGCCCAGCTGCGATTGTGAAGCGCCTAAAATACTTTGCTCTGCGTGGCATCAGAAAGGACGTGCGCAATCTTGGAAACAAGAAGCTGGCCGACGTCCATGCGGCGGCACGCAAGTTTGACGATGATACCGAGTACCTCTTCTCCTTCCTTCAGGTTATCACAGCATGCCTTGCCAGCTTCTCGCACGGTAGTAACGATGTTGCCAATGCTGCCGGACCTATTGCCTCGATTTACGACATTTGGAAGACTGCAAGGGTGGATGTAAGCGGCAAGGCACCAGTTCCCCTGTGGGTCCTGGCCATGGCTGGTCTGTCCATTGATCTTGGTCTTATCACATTCGGCTACCATGTCATGCGCAGGCTTGGAAACGGAGTCACCTATCTCTCGCCCAGTCGCGGCTTCTCTGCCGAGCTGGGAACCTCGCTCACTGTCCTTACTGCGTCCAAGATCGGCCTTCCCGTGTCGACGACTCACTGCATCACTGGTGCAATCACGGCGATTGGTCTCTGCAACGGCAACTTCCGCGCGCTCAACTGGAAGATGCTGATGTGGTGCTTCCTGTCCTGGGTCATCACACTCCCCATTGCCGGTCTCATTGGTGGACTGTTGTTTGCCTTTGGGTCTAACGCGCCAAACAAGCTCTTCTAAGATTACTCCAAAAATATTGATATTAACTTTGCTAATCCAACTATATCAAAAAGAAAACACTGCTGAAAGTGTATAGTTGGGCCATGGATATGCTGGATATAGAGTTATTACCGATCCTGCCAAACAATGATATAAAAAAGCTGAAACAGAAATTACAAGTCTTCACGGACCATGAAGCCAGGGCCGGGAGGAGGTGTGGTAAGGGTGGTCTGACCACCAAGTGGCTCGCAATTCTGGCGGCCACTGACGGGTCCCGGTGTAACAGGCTTTCCAGCTTTTAGGCTATCAAGCAGCGACACAGTTGCCTCGGGGGTAAGGTCTTCAAAGTAGTCATCGTTAACCGAGATAACTGGGGCGTTGACGCATGCGCCAGCACACTCAACTTCGACAAGCGTGAATAGCTTATCGGGCGTCGTTTCGCCAACCTTGATTCCCAAGTGCTTTTCGATTGTCTCTACAATTTTTGAAGCGCCGCAGAGCTCGCACGGCGTCGTTGTGCAGACCTGCAAAAAGTACTTGCCCACGGGGCTGCGGTTGAACATGGTGTAAAACGTGGCAACCTCATACACACGCATGGGTGGGACCTCGAGGAACTTTGCAATGTAGTTCATAACCGAGAGCGAAGTCCAGCCGTTCTGCTTTTGCGCCATGTGCAACAGTGGGATCATTGCTGCCTTTTTGTACTGAGGTGGGTATTTGCCGATGATTGCCTTGGCTTCGGCCAGGTTCCGAGCGTCAAATTCAAAGGGAATGCTGGGGTTGTTTTCGGGCGTGTCGCGGTGAACAAATATAGCGCTGCTGCGAGCAACGCTGCAAGTGCCTAGCGGGCGAAGAGCCCGGACTTGTGCGCTACGCGCCGCAGTTCCGAGGGCAAAAAGCCTAGTCCGGACAAACATTTCGCTCTTCTAGTCGTCAAAAATGAGAGCAAGTGAGGGAATCTATAGAGACCCGCGTACTAAGATGAAGACAGATTTCGAGAGGAGAAAAAGCAAGTGTGAGAAGGCACCAAAAAATTGCCGATAAGATTGTGTAGAGATGAGTAGGATCGAGCCGAGCCGGGCCAAATGCACAAACCGTTCTAGCCAAATCACGTGAGGCTTGTCGTTCTTGGGGACACGTAAGCGACATTACTCGCTATTCACAGCGTCCTTTTTTGCTCTTGCTTTCAACTTGCTTTTTTCATTACAATTGCGCACCTTTCTCGCTATCCAAATCTAGTCTGGCGACGGGTCTGGCACTTTCTTTTTGTCTTTCGCTTGCCATCCATCAAACGCGGTACATTCTACATTTTGACACAGCGACCAAGGAGCGATATCTAGCCAAACAATGGTAAGAATGCTGGAGCGAGTGCCTGTGTAAATCCCGAATTGCTAGGCTTTTGCATCGACAGCGAGCATGCTGGCTTGTGCCTTTGTTTTCTTATTGCTAAACCCTACTTCTTCTCCCGGAGGGACCATTGATGGATGTTTAGTCGATTATGCAATACAACGGGTCGGCCATAGTGGCTATGGTCGGCAAGAACTGCGTTGCGATTGCGGCCGACAAGAGACTCGGGCAGCGTGCGCTCACCGTAGACACTGGCTTTCAAAAGGTATTTCCTATCACGGACCGCACATACGTTGGACTCCCTGGCCTTGCAACCGACGTAAAGACGCTGCATGATCGGTTCCGGATGCGCGTCAACCTGTACAAGCATCGCGAGGAGAGAACGATTGAGCCAAAGACGTTTGCGCATCTTGTCTCGCACATGCTCTACGAGCGCCGCTTTGGCTCCTACTTTGTCGAACCCGTGGTGGCGGGGCTGGATAAGAACAACGAGCCTTTTATCTGCGGCATGGATGTGATCGGCTGCATTGACTGGGCAAAGGACTTTGTTGTTGGCGGAACTGCCAGCGACAACTTGTTTGGCATGTGCGAGTCGCTGTGGGAGCCCGATCTGGGGCCTGAGGACCTGTTCGAGACCATTTCGCAGGCGCTTCTGAGTGCTGTAGACCGCGACGCGTTGAGTGGATGGGGCGCAGTGGTTCACATCATCACTCCTGAGGGCGTCATCACCCGGGATATCAAGGGTCGCATGGACTGAGGCATACCAATTGGTTTCATTCTTTTTATTAAATGGACTGCTTAATGCTGCATTTCGCCCTGTAACTTGGATATGAGCTTCCCGGTCTGTGCGCGGCGACGCCCTTCTAAAAACTTCATCATCTGCTTGTATGTGCGTGGCACGACGCGGGGAACACGGCCATTCGGGCAGCTAAAGTTGAAGTAGAACGTGTTTGTGCGCTCGGTCGAATTCCGGATGTTGTCGATGACGTCAGCAGAGACGGCAACCTGGAAGGTCTTGTTTTCCGGCTCGGAGTAGACAACCTGCGAAGTCAGCTTTAAGATCGAGCCAATGTTGACTGGCTTTTGAAAGGAAAAGTCGTCTAGCGACACGTACAAAGGCCGACTCTGGGTAAACACCGATCCGTTGGCAAATGATAGCTCATGTGCCAAGCGCATCAGATAGCCACCAAATATCTTGTTGTGAACATTTCGCTCGCTTGGAAAGCACACAGTGACGGACTGCATGGTCGTCCCTCCCATCCATACCATATCGTCGGGCAGAACTGGGCGCGGCCCGTAGCCGTCATCCGAGAGCGTATTTGTTTCCAGCCAGAGCTGGTGAATGACAAGTCTCTCCTCTTCGCTGGGTGGTCGCTTGTAGAGGTTGGCCTGGGTAACGGTCTTTTTGAATTCCTTGATCTGCTCGGAGATCTTGACAAGTCGCCGCTGGCTGTCATCTTCGAGCAGCAGCGGGTTGACTTGCGACGCCTTGCCAGTGTCTTTGTCGCGGCCAACCATGGTGAATCGGGCAACGAGGTTGGGCTCTAGCTCGGCTGCCTCGCCAGGCTCTGCGACGGCCTGGACTCGAATGCATATCTCCATCGAGCTATAGCCCACATAGGTCACAGTGCCGGCAAGGCGGTAGTTGCGGTTGGGGCTCAGTGCTGCTTTGAGATCTATTCGGTCCACTGCGGCCGTGACAAAGACGATGGGTGCCAGTTCGCCGTTGGCATCAGAGGCATGCTTGTAGGCGATGGCACCAGCCAGACGGTCAAGATCCTCGAGCAGCTTACCAATTCGGATCTCGCCGTAAGAGTTGATGTATGCCTCGCGCAGCTCCAGGTCCTCCTTGAATGGCAGATATGCTTCAGTATACGAGTCACTAATTCTTTTCAAGACTAGGGGCTGCTTGGGGCGATGGGTGGCCAATGTGTTGTCGCTATTGATGCGGTGCAAGATGGCCATGTAGTCGGAGCACTTTGTTGGCATGACAGAGTACTTGCTGATGATCCTTTGCGACTCGGCATATCGCTCCAGCATGCGCTTGTGCTCCTCTTCCTCCACTTTCACGCTCGTGTCGGCTGCTGCGCTGTCCGATGACATCTCTTGCTTGATCGGGCCGGGTACCTTCGTCATCAAGCTGGCAGTACCAGCAGGTTGTCTACTTAACCTAGCATAGGTGCTTAGAGCGCCAAGGGCAGGTTTCAATAGCAATGGCGGACCTACGCCCCATTTACTGAAGAGTCTTACATCGGCCCGTCTAGAGCGGCATTGCAACAGAGAAGGTAGTCGCATACTGTATATAAAATGCTATGAAGCGCTTTCAAAACACAAGAAAGAAGTTGGGCAGTGTTGGGCCTAGAGCGCACGTCCATGTAATCGCCAATGCCAGAGAGAAAGATCAGCACAAGGGGCCCTGATCCCGCTGCCGAACAGAAATTACTCGGTACCCGGCAAGGACAGGGTAGCCATTGTTATCTATGGCCTGCTGCTGCCCCAGCAACGCCTTGTCGCACAGGGCGCTGTTGATGCGGTCAAAGAGCAAGACCAAGCTATCTCCCTTGCTGAGCACAGTGGCACCTTCTACGCGTTGCGAGTTGACAAAAGTTCCATTAGAGCTGTGATTTGTAAGCAGGGCCGAGCCATTGACACCATAGCGATCGATTGTGCAGTGCTGCAAGCTGATGTGTGCATCGTCGAGGCAAACAGTGCAGCCAGTGCTCCGTCCAAACATCACTGTTTGGTCGCAAATGTGCAGGCGTGGAAAATCGCCACTTAATACGCCGAGCACCATCCATGGCAGCCGCTGGTCTACTGGTCCCAGAGCATCGGCTAGCTCTCTGTCGCTGGGGTCAAGCAAAAGGCGACCGCCTACAGCATACGCGTTCTTTGCCCCGCAAAATGGCAGATGCGACAGATGAGCCGACTGTACAGGCAGGATAAGAGGTGGGGGTGGTGCAGGCAATGGCGATGATGGCAGCGCAAACTTCAATACCTTGCCGGACCGACACTGCTTCTCTGGGGAAGAGGTTTCAATGGTATTCGTGGCTGTAAAGTCGTTGATGCTTGGCTGAGAGAGATCGCGTTGGCTAGTTACCCATGTCTGCATCCAGGGCTTGTCCAGAATTACGATTTTAAAGCTATAGCCCCCTAAGCGCCGGCCAGACTCTTCCTTAGCGCCAATATTTGGGCCAGGAGCGCATAAGTGAAATACGAAAGGGCTTTCCAAAAGCGCAGTCTGGCCATTGGTGAGTATCTGGTCATTTGCCCAGCATGGACTGCGCCCAGTGTTGCTCAAGTAGATACGTGAGTCTTTGAATATTATCGCGCAGTGCTGCGCCGATATCCGATGGTCGGGTATTTGAATATGGCTACTTCGGCTTCTGCCAATAACTGTGTGCTCGCCAAACAGGCTAATCTCGGGCTGGCCTGGAAAGGTGGAATGGTCGCTGCCCAAGCCGACTGCCGTTAATACGCCCCAAACGTCTCGTGGCTTGTATCGCAGGCCAGGTATGCCATTGGCACTGGTCTGCGTCCATGGGTGAATCACCGTCGCATCGATTCCTATACGCCGGCTGGGGTTTACTTGAAGCATGCTAGCAAGTAGATCGCGCAGCGATTCGGACAAGCACACATATTTCAGATTGGTATCTGTTAGCTTGCTGGCCTTGGTATACGCCTCGACTGACTGCCCGCCCGGGTCACTGCTCTGAAGCATCTTTGAGAACGGAAAGCTATTCAAGTGCAGCGCGTACAGCACGACTCCGAGGGCCCAAATGTCCACGCTCTTGCTGTACGGCGTAGATGCAGAGCTCCGACAAACAATCTCAGGGGCCAAATAGCTAGGCGTCCCACATATTGTGCGCATGAGGTCGCCGTCGTCTACAGCTCGAGCCAGCCCAAAGTCGGCAATCTTAACAGACGAAACCCCATCGGCAGTCGAGGCCCTTATCAGGATATTGTCCAGCTTAATGTCGCGATGCGTAATGCCGTTGGAGTGCAAATACCGCACAGCGTCACATACTTGCTTAAAGATCGGCCGACATCCCGCTTCTGTAAAGGGACCGTGGTCCGAGAGATAGGTAAACAAGTCGCCTCCTTCGAGATACTCCATGAAAATGTAAATGCGGTTCTTGTCGTTGTGTAGCTTGAACAACGGGACAATGTTTGGGTGCTGGAGCTTCTGCATGATACAAACTTCGCGCTCAAATACCTTGCTGAGCCCGGCGTTGAACAAGTGCCTTTTTTTGTCAATCACCTTGCACGCGTAAGTTGCTCCTGTCTGCTTGTGTATTACCTGCCACACCTTGGCAAAGTTGCCCGCTCCAACCTCGCGCTTGAAATCAAAAGTCCGCTGGAGTACATCATCAAATTCCTACAAAGGAAGAGCGATGATGCAATGGCGGATAAAATTGAGTATGTGCTTTCAGCGTCAAAGAGGTGGGGAGATGTTTGCTGTTTAGATACTAACCGGTAGCCCCTTGGGTGGGCTATCTACAAGCGTAAACTCTACGCTGTACTCCAAGCCAATATCGGAGGCGAGGGCGCTCTCTGGTTTCACAAAGCCCACATGGTCTTTGTGAAGCAAGATGGTGCAGCTGTCTCGGCCCAGTACGCGCCCATTCACATACGTCCCATTTGAGCTACACGAGCGTCCGGCAGAGTGGCTTCAGCGTGTTAACAGCCGTTACATTGCCATAGAGTCTAGAGAGGCAGATAGATTAAGCGTATATGCCAACAGCAGCTGTGGCAGGCCAGGCTTACCTAGTGTCCATGATGTATAAATTGTGTTTTCCAGGCTCGGAATCGCTCTCCATGTAGAGCTTGCAGTGCTGGCCGCTAACGTAGTCCCGATCTACAGAGACGTCGCAGTGGTCAAGCCTGCCGATAATGTATCCGCCAGTCAGAAGCTTGGCGGTCTCCATCGCCAGCGGCCGCAGATGAGGGTGGCAGGGAACGAGTCTAACAAACACTCCAGTGGCCACATTCCTCTCGGCTGCTTGGGGCGGCTTCTGCGTAGCCTGAGTCGGCTGTGTAGCCTGAGTTGGCTGCGTGAAACTTCTGCCCGAAGAGAACATGCTGCCACAGACGCCCTCCTCATTCATGCTGAACAGGCGACGTTGAGCGAGGTGTAGAAATACCAATAAAAGCAAAGAAATTCAAGCTACAAGGGGGAAGCGTCAAGAGAAGAGCAAGTTGCTAGAGCGCATCATCGTATTGCGGTTGTGCCCATACACAACTCCCGTTGCAAAAGTACCATTGCTAAAATCCGAGAATCTGGCTGGCTTGATCTGGTGCCAGTGGGCACTATCTCTCCTTTTCAGCCTTAGCATCGCCAGTTAACGGACCGCGACTAGCAGACCGTAGGAAATGACATGTATGAGATTCGCCAGCGCCCCGGCGCTGCTTTTGTCTGGTAGTAGATTAAGGATGGCCAGGCCAGTGGTAGAGCGAGCCGCGCTCCGATCCTTGGCAACTCGCAATGCCATGAAGCAGCCTCAAAGGCCAGCGATACAAAGACCGGCGGCAGCCAGTAGTGCTCAGAGCAGGGCGGATGCCATGGGCGGAGGGGCGCCCGCGGGCAGCGAGCAGCAACCGGCCTTCAAGGGCTACATCGAGAGCGTGCGCGAAATCCTTCGCATGCCAGCTACAACAGCAGATCCTAGCATACCAGCTAAGCGAGTAACTGCCGAGTACTGCGCCGGGCGGTTCGCCAAGCCTCCTAAAAACGTCACTATGCTGACCCGGGACTTTATCGGCGACTCGCTTTACAATCCGTCGTATGGCTACTTTTCCAAGCAGGCGCTTATTTTTTCGCCCAAGGAGGGCTACGATTTTTCTCGCTTTCGAGACTCGGCAGACTTTTTAAAGACGATTGGGCGCCAGTACGAGGAGATTGAGCGCGAGCTGGACGATATCCGAAGTATCCCGCGCCAGCTGTGGCACACGCCAACCGAAATCCTCAAGCCCTGGTACGGCTACTCTGTCGCACAGCACATCGTCCGCCAGCACAAAGCTGACCAAGACGGCAAGCCGGGCGGCGGGTCTCCTTTGGTTGTGTACGAGATGGGCGGTGGCAATGGAACGCTGATGGTGAACATGCTCGATTTTATTCGAGAGCACGAGCCCAGGATCTACAGTCGCATGGAGTACAATCTGGTTGAGATCAGCCCAAAGCTCGCCAAACAGCAGGCGAGCCAGCAGTCACGCAAGCATGCCGTGCCGCATGCCAATGTCAACATAATCAACAAATCGATTTTCGACTGGAGAACAACTGTAGACCGCCCGTGCTTCTTTGTTGCCATGGAAGTTATCGATAACTTTGCTCACGACGTCATCCGCTTCGACTATGTGACTGGCGAGCCGTACCAGGCGTTTGTGCGCGTGTACGACGATGGCGAGTTTGAAGAGTACTATGAGCCTGTGAGCGACCCGTTGATCCAGGACTACTTGCGTGCACGCAACTCGTTAGTGTCACCTCGGCACCAGTCGGCAGCTCTGCCGCCAGCGTTTTACCGCCGCATTCGTAGCCAGCTGCCGCTGGCGCCTAATCTGTCCAAGCCCGAGTTTATTCCCACCAAGGCATACGAGTTTTGCAAGATACTTGGCCGGTATTTCCCTCGTCACCGGCTGGTGCTGAGCGATTTTTACAAGCTTCCCGACACACTTCCTGGGGCAGTGACCTCGCCCGTTGTTCAGACCCGCTTCAGTGGCAGCATGGTCCCTTGCGAAACCTACCTCGTTCAGCCTGGGTGGTTTGACATATTCTTTCCGACAGACTTTGAGCTGCTGCGTCGAATCTACGATGTCGAGTGCAGGTCTCACGGCGTAGAGCCAATGTCGAAGGTGCGTACGCAGCGCGAGTTTGCAGTGGAGAATGCAGCGCTGGCGCAGACGTGTACCCGATCTGGAGAGAATCCGATGCTGGACTTTTATGAGAACAACAAGTTTCTGCTCTCTTGAAGACTACATTAAAGCCGTCATAATGTCCTGTATATGGAGTTTTTTTTTTGGTATTTTTTATTGGTAGTGTCTCCTAGAAAAATACTACTACTCACCTCATGTTGGCGAGCATGAGCTCGGGGTTCTCTAGCAGTTGCTTGTATAGCGTGGCAAAGCGAGCCATGGTTGCGCCATCGACAACGCGGTGGTCGGCAGACCAGCTAGCCACTAAAATGTGCTTGGGAACAACCCGCTCAACAGCGACTCCATCGACGACGGTGGTCTCGAAACGTGGGAGTCGTTGGATCTTGCCCAAAGCGCCGATACACACCTCAGAGCTCACCAGAACAGGGCTCAGATACGTCCCGCCTATCATGCCAACATTGGACAGCGTAAACGTGCCGCCCTTCAGGTCAGCACCCGAGATAGCACCCGCCTTGCCTTTCTGAACCAAGCGCTGAAGGTCCGCAGCAATGTCAATCAGCGACTTTGTCTGGGCATGCTTAATATTAGGGACAAGTAGGCCGCCTGGCGTGTCCATAGCAACGCCAATGTTGTGCGCAGCCCTGTAGAGTAGACTTGGCGGAGCAGAACCATCGGCAATGACCCTCGCGTTCAGAATAGGGTACTTTGCCAGAGCCAGCGACGCCGCCTTGATAAAGAAGGGCATAAAGGAGAGCTTTGTGGCAGGGGCATCGCCCAGGGCCAGCAAGTGGTCGTTGATGTGCTGGCGGGCCCGCATAAGAGCGTCGAGCTCTATCTCGTCCTTGAATCTAAAGTGAGGAATGCCGAGAGATTCTGTCATGCTTTTAAACATGGCTCGCTGAATGGGGGACAGAGACGCCGTATGGTCCTCGCCTGCCACTATTGCCGAGGCACTGGCTAGCGAGGCACTGGATGCTGTAGCACCGGTGTTGGCTTGAACAAACGATGGCTGAGATTCGTCGGTAGCCATGTTGCCTTCGACACTGGGTACTGCTGCCACTGCCGCCTTGGCAGGCGAGTGCAAGGCTAATGGCGACTCTCCAAGCTTTACAAAGCGATGAACGTCTTCTTTTAGAATGCGGCCTCCCTTGCCGGTTCCATTGACAAAGCGCAGGTCGATTGAGTTCTCGCGAGCAATGCGGCGCACGGCGGGCGTGGCATAGACAACGTCATTTGTCCGATCTTCTGTAAAGTCCCTTTGCGGCCGACTGGCGACAGCCTCTGGAGTTTGAAGCGAGGGAGCACTTTGCGTAGCATCTGAAGGCGGTGCAGATTCGGCCTCGGTAGGCTGCTCGTCCAGCTCAATGTCGACAATGGGCTTGCCTACCAGGGCAATGTCGTTGTCGCTGTAATGAAGCTTCTTGACGATGCCATCGTAGCGGGACGTGATCTCCACGGTTGCCTTGTCAGATGCAACCTCGCAGATCTTGTCAAACTGCGAGACCTTGTCGCCCGGCTTTACAAACCACTGGATTATTTCACACTCGGTGATGCCCTCGCCAATGTCGGCTAGCTTGTAAGCCACGATCTTGCTCGCAGTAGCCGTGGAGTGGAAACCCCGCAGCTCGGTGCGAGCATTGGCTCGGCTTTTGGAAACAGCGACAAGCTGAGCGCTAGAGCTTGGGTGCTGGCTGGCAAGGCGCCAAGTGGATCTTTCGATTGGCCGAGCACAAGCGGCGGCAGTGGCGGCGGCAGCGGCGGCGGCTGCACGCACGACCCGCTGAACAGGAGGAGCTCGTAAGACAAACATAAGGAAGAGTCGGTGTTAATAGTCGGGTACTAGAAGCAAAAGTAAAGAGAAACCGTCAAGGAAGAAAGCAAGCACGCTGTGTTGCGTGGGAAAGCACGGCGCTTGTTGCGTGGGAACATTTAGCCAGCTCGTCCAGTGATCTATCTCGATGATCACGGCTCGCTTGGCTCGTGCGCAGATAAGCGCCCTTTACATGGGGGTGCGAAAATGTATATTATCAAAAAGAAAAAGAAAAAAAAAACATTTAGTCACACTAGCTAAATAGTCTTCCGTTCTTGGGTGGTGGGCAGCTAGTGCTTCTTCTCCTTTGCGCCAACAAAATGGTCGTATGCAAGGTAAATGGCAAAAAGGCCCGAAGCAATGCCCAATCCCGGGAACATGCCCCGCAGCTGGCTCATTTTGGAGAACGACGGATGGTTGCGCCAAGCCTCGCGCGACGCCCAGGGATCCTTGGCAGCCGACAGCCGCGCCCGATCGATAATCTTAATAGGGTCGACCATTGAGAAATTGAATTTGGGAAGAGGAGAAAGTGGACTTTTTTCGAGTGCAAGCGGAGGCGTGAAATGCGCAAAAGCTCGAATCTCACTGATATCGCCATGTGTTGATTTCTTAATCTACGATCATTGGCGCTGCTGCAATGAGTGAGGGGATCGGCGGAAGGGGAAATAACCAGAAGTTCCATAGATGCGCAATTGACCTTGGCAGGGAGAATACAGGCTATGGCTGGACTATTCTAGAGAGACGGGTGGCGGCAGCAGGAGTAGCAACATGCATTACATGTGGGCGATCCGCTGTAATAAAAAACCTCATTCGTGTTCAAGACGCGTAGGACAACATACAGCGTTGCACACCGTGGACGCGGGTGGCTTTGTCGCGGCTGGGCTGCTGGGGGGACCGCGGGCAGACTCTGGGCTGAGATTGGAGGGTGCTTTGTTGCTAAAAGAGCCAGCTATGAAAGCGCCGCCGCCCGTCGCTTGTGTAAGCGGATGGGGAAGCACAAGGAATGGAAATATTCTGCGTGGAACATTCGTGGCAGAAAGTTCAGCGAAGGCCGTTGGGCTGACAAAAAAAAGCTCGGCCTCATGTGGCCACACAGCTGAATTAGTAGGGCGAGCTGAGTGGACAAGGAAGGAGGAGCCAAAGAGGTGTGTGACTTGAGGGGCACTGTGCCTTGCATACACGGATGGGCGGCCCTCCTCGTCTTCCAGCATTCCGGGTCCTTTTGCCTTTCTTTCTTCTTTTCTATTTTGCATCGAATAGACGCGTTTATCACCCTTCTTCTTATCACCCTTCTTCTTAGACCCTTCACTACACTCCAGTGCAGCTCTGGCTCTTCCGCACACACCTTCTCTTGCACCTCACCCGCAGCAGCCACAGCTCTCCCGCCTCACACCCACCCGTGCACAGCGTGCGCTTGCTGCCCAAAATATTTACAACATGGACATGAACCTGAACATCGGCAGCGGCGCCACCAGCAGTGGCAGCAGTCTACAGCACCTGCACGATACTTTTGCTGCTGCAGCAGATTTCGGCCAGGGGAGGTCAATTCCGCTATCGCCAGACGTCTCGCCGGCGAACGCCCTGGATGCGGGGCAGCAGCTCATGGTCGACACATCGGACCAGTACCTGAAGCCCATTGCACGCAGCACAACGCCATCGTCGATGGAGAGCCGGCGGTCGTCCGTGTCGTCGAACAGCAGCAAGCTAGGCAACACGTTTGTCAGCAAGCTGCACGAGATGGTCAACGACAGCCAGTACCAGCACCTGATATCGTGGAATTTCTCAGGCACATCCTTTGTCGTGTGTAACATTATGGAGTTTTCGCGCGAGCTGCTTCCAAAGCACTTTAAGCACAACAATTTTTCGAGCTTTGTGCGCCAGCTCAATATGTACGGGTTCCACAAGGTGAACAAGTCGCCGCGCGGCCACCGCACTATGGCGGAGAACCAGATCTGGGAGTTTTCGCACCAAAAGTTCATCCGCGACCGCCCTGACTTGCTCGACCAGATCAAACGCAAGACGATGGAGTCCGAGTCGCTGCGCCGCGAGGCTGGCGATCTGCACGCCAACTACGTCATGCTCCAGGTTGCTCACACCGACCTTGTGAAGCGTGTACACATCCTTCAGGATGCCCTGTCCGACGTTAACCGCGATCTGACCGAGACTCGGAAGCGACAGGCCATCCAAGAGGGCATCATTCGCCAGCTGCTGCACGCCCTGAAGCAGAGCAACGCCAGTCTCAGCATTCCGTCCGACCTTGATCTGGAGGCTGCTATTGGCAGCCAGGCAACCCGACCCTCCATTTTCATTTCTGACCACGATACCAACTCGCTACTGCACCCAGAGCTCGGCTACTCTGCCTCCATGTCAACACTGAGCTCGCAGCTGCAGCTAGGCCCCGGAGGCTTTATTGGCGGCGTCCCTTCCTCGTCCTCTCCAACCAGCCCGCTTCCACATATGGGCCAAGTGGGTGCTGCACTGCATCATTCAAACTCCAACCCATCGATGGGCCTGGGAGGCCATCATGTTCACCCGATGCACCACCATCACCCGCACTCCCACCCCCACCCGCACTCTCAGCAGAGCCAGCAGCAGCAACAGCAGCAGCAGCAGCAACAACAACAACAACAGCAGCAGCAGCAGCACAGCCAACAGCAGCACAACCACCAGCCGAGCCAGCACGGCGGCCCAGCACCTCACCAATCCAGTCAGCAGTCGCTTCGAACGGCGCTGGCTGGCGGCGATAACCTGAACGTATACGGCAGGGCTGTCGCCACCTCGCTTGGTGCGTCTCAGAGTCCCTCGGCAGCGCTTTCGGGGATCTCCGCCACATCGTTCTACGCAGCTGGTGCTGGCAATAGCCTGTCAAATAGCAGCCTGAGTTCGGCCGATATGAAGGACATGTACAACCGCTAGAGCCCAAGCCTCGCCTTACACATTGGCACTAGATTTCCCATGTGTGCCAACTTTGTTATGTGTCTAAATGCTGAGTATGTACTAGTACAAAACACATCTATCTATCTGATATATTTTAGCCAACATATTTACATCGCCTTTGCTTATTTATTGGTTTTTATCTGGCACTTCAAAGGCCCCAAACTTGAGAAACGCTACATTGCCTGGCTCACTGACACCCACTAACGTGGTTATCTGATGGGCGTTTGGTTGCGTCCACTGCTCCAGCCTTTTTTTGCTTGGAAGGCCTTGCCACGAACTAGCGAGGCTGTTCGCGATTGCCACATGTCAGAGAAAAATCGGCAAAGAAAAAGACAGTGCTGTCATTAGCTGCAATGTGTGGACCATACACGAGCGCATGGATTTTGTACTTACGCGTTCACAATAGCTTTGTAGCGAGGCGGTCCCGGGCTACGTTTCTTGTAGTGGCTGTCTGGCTTGTACACGCTGTAGACCGTGTGCTTGGTAGCGGGATTGTTCGTGTTTGCGCAGGAGGCTACAGCAGCCGTAGGCGCGCGAGTCCTGGCCAAGCGCAATATGTCGTCTACAACTCCCCGTCATGGGCAGCTCCACACAGTTAGCTCGATGCAGCATATTGGCGCCGTGACCAAGTTCATCTGTTAACATGGCTTACCATAGGTATGCAGCGGTGCTCCCGTCAAAGCAGCATATTGGCATGGCATTTCATCCACCTTTTTCGGGTCCTCCTCAACACACGGTGGGCTGTTTTCTAACAGATTGCCGGCCACAGGACATACGATTATATACCCCAGGCGCCGCAGAAAGGCATAGACTCTGAATGAGTTCAGATCAAGGCCTGCGTTGCCCACAGCTGTACTCCAGGCGTCTCGACTGCTAAAGATGGGCTCTGTCTCTTCCTCAGAGCCACTTGCTATAGAAAGCACTCCGTGCTGGAAGTGCAGCAGCCACTCCTCGGGCTGGAGAATGGTGTGGCCCGCCTCTGTTCTGCCAGTTGTCCGAGATATGGTGTCAACCGGCCGAGCTACTTTGACTAGTCGCCGAGCAACATCCCAGACTCCGGTGCACAGCTTGCGGCTAACCCTAGGAGGCACATCAAGCATCCGGTAGTATGCTTGTAAGAGTATGCCAACCGCTTGAGGCTCGCTGTCTGTTTCCGACGGCGAGCCCACTTTGCCGGGAAGTGGCACAGCATCTGCTGCACCAGTGGTCCTCCGCCCTCTCGAGTCGTTAAAGTACGATGCTAGACCCGCCACTTCTCCTCCATCGTCCATATTGCCGTCTTCTTCAATCATCGCTGGCAAGGTGTTAATGCTAGAAACAGAGCTTCAAAAAGGAGGGACGAGCTGCTGTTAGTTGGTATAAAAAAGGACTATGTTTGTTCCTTGGGGCCATCAAAAAATGTTCTGCGTCGGAATTATAGGAATTCCCTGTGACTTTTAGCAGGAAAATTTTTCGCTGGTCCCCTTTTGGTCTTTTTTCTTGGTCTCGCTTTTGCTGCAGCTCGCTTCGCTACTTCTCTTTGGCCATTTTTTATTACAATAACATTCGCAAACACAATGTCGGTTCTGTCGTACTCAGAGTCTGGGTTTGATACCCAGGACGATCGCTGGGACGACTGGGAGGACGAGGAGATGAATACGCCTATGAAGTGTCTGTTCTGCACGCAGACGTTCCAGAGCCCCATCGTTTTGTTCCGGCACGCCAAGCAGGCGCACGAGTTTGACTTTTCCAAGACTCGAGCCGCGCTGGGCCTTGACTTTTACCAGAGCATGCGCGTCGTCAACTACATCCGCACCATGGGTCTCAGCGACCCCAATTTTGCGCAGGTGTCTGGGTTTACTATTGATGGCACTGAGGCCTTCCTCAACGACGACTCTTACCTAAAGCCCGCCATTCCGGACGACAACTTGCTCTATGCGCTCGACGAGCTCGATCTTGACGATTCAGCGTCAGTTGGCAGTCTACCTCGCTCGCTCAAAGCCGATGGTGGGCTCGAATCCCCAGAGAGCTTGCGGGAGCGGGAGCTGACAGCTCGCATTCGGGCACTGGAGCATCAGCTGGGGCTGCGTGAGCGGGAGGTTAAGTATGTCAGCGGGCAGTTTGACGAGTACAGGCAAATGGTCAAGCGGCAGTTCTACGATTCAATTGACGACAGTGGCGTGGGCAAAGAGGCAACGGATATCGGCGAGAAAGGCTCGGGCTCCGAGGAGGCAGACGGATCAAACTACTACTTTAACTCTTACGCAGGCAACGACATTCACATGCAGATGCTGCAGGACAAGGTGCGCACAGAGGGATACCGCGACTTTATCTACGACAACAAGGACATATTCAAGGGCAAAGTAGTGCTGGACGTCGGGTGCGGAACGGGCATTCTGTCCATGTTTGCAGCGCGGGCTGGGGCAGCCAGAGTCATTGCGGTGGATAACTCGGACATTATCCACAAGGCGCGCGCCAACGTTATTGAGAATAAGCTCGAGGATGTCATTACGTTGGTCAAGGGCAAGATCGAGGATCTGGAGCTTCCAGTAGACAAGGTCGACATAATCATCTCCGAGTGGATGGGCTACTTTTTGCTGTTTGAGGCCATGCTTGACTCGGTGCTAGTTGCACGCGATCGCTTCCTTGCGCCTGGTGGACTGCTAGCGCCTAGCGCGTCGTACATCTACCTGACGGCCATAAGCGATGAGGAGTACATAAACGACCAGATCAACTACTGGGACAACGTCTATGGCTTCAAAATGTCCGCCATGAAGTCTACTGGGCCTGTAATTGAGGCTGACGTTGATGTTGTCCCAGCAAAGGCCGTGGCAGCCTCGCGTGCTCTCATTGCCGAGATCGACCACGGCACAGCCACACCAGCGGCACTGGACTTTTCCAGCTCATTTACGTTGGTGGCAACCCGCGATTCGACCATCCACGCCTTCCTGGGGTACTTTGACGTTGCTTTTGCTCGCTCACAAGCCGTGCCTGGCCCCAGCCAAGCCGTGCTTTCTCTGCCAGTCTGCGACAGTGATAGTTCAGATGCACAGGTGTCGGCGCGGGCGTTGTGGAAACAGCCCGAGTCGAGCATGAATGGATTCACTACGGGCCCGCATGGCACTGCTACGCACTGGAAGCAGACGATATTTGTCCTTCGCGAGCCCATCCAGGCCAAGCAGGGTGACGAGGTGCGTGGTCGGTTTACGTGCCGGAAGAGCACTACCAACCCGCGCGAGCTGGACCTAGACATTTCTTACTGCCATGTGGCAAAGGATGGAGACGGCCAGGCTGCTGACTCCAAGCAGCTGAGCTACCAGCTTCGCTAGAACACACTTTAGTAAAGTAGACGCTACATATATTTGGCTTATCCTCCAAGTAGTAGTGGTGTATGCTACCACTTTCGCCCAAGCGACTGCTGGGCACAGGCCTTGAAGGCCAGAAATTGCGCTTGGCAGGCATGCTTGTCAATGGTCTCTGCATTGGCCGAAACACACCTTCCGTAAGCTGTGGCTGCTGTCGCACAGCCAGTGAGGCCCTTCTCGAGAGTCAGCACAAGGCGTCGCGCCTTTCCCGCTACCTGCTGCTGCTGACCGGGCATTGTCTCAAAATCGAGAAACGAATGTAAGAAAAAAAGAGAGTCACAAAGGTGGCGATGGTGTTTTTTGCTGTTGGTAAAAAAAACAGCAAGCACTCCCTACCCTCCCAAAAGTAAATCTCATTTTGCCAGAGTAAATTTTATTTGAATTCACGAAAACGTTTGGCCCCATAATGTTTATTTGGCGGGGGTTTTTCAAGAACTAAGAATTATACTTAGTAGTCTGTGTAGTGTGTCTCCCTTCCTAGGGGCGGCCTCCTGGTCATCATGTATTAGCGCGCATGCTAAGTGACCTGGAGGCCAAACCCTTGGTACACTGAATGACATCCTTTGTGGATCTGGGGGTGCCGCAGGTGTGTGGGGTCAGGCATGGACAGAAGGGGAGTATGAACCAGTGCCTCTGCTGACTTGTTGGATGTGGGAGTACCCTGTGGGAGTGCCTTTGTATCTTGTCTGGTTCCTGCTCTGTTTCCATCGGCACCCCTTGGCTTGAGCGAGAGGAATCACTTGTACAATAGGCGATCCTCAAACTCTTGCCACATTGTTTTTTAGGCACTCTCCGAGGTTGCCCACAAGGCAATTGAGGGAGTGCCTGAAAGGCAGATCAATAAATATCCTAATAATGAAGTGACAGAGCTTTTTTCCGCAGTTCGAATTTTCGGGCTAAGGTGTAGTTTTTTTATTTAGCCTTCTGGTTTGTAGGTACATTATTTGCGCGTCGCATCCATCAGTAGAGCTGCACCTTTGGTGCTGGTGGATACGCCTCTTGTGTCAACTGCTATCGTTGGAGGTAGCAAGATGGGTATGACTAGGCAGCGGGGACATAGGACGGGCACTAAAGAGGGTGGAAGGACCATTTCCTTTGGGCGATCTTTATGTAATGGATCAGCGTCTTCGGAGCCGGCAGCAAAGACTGACGACACTGGGCACGCAATCCGGCCTGTTTTGCCAAAGCTCAATGTCCTATCTATGACGGCTTAACTCTCGTTAGCGGCATAGCCTGTGAGCGCAAGCTCTTGGTTTCGCTTGACTAGCAGACTAGGCTTAGTACTGGAGGCTGGTTAGGCTAAGGCGCATAAATTGATCCCCACAAGAGGCTTTGTTTTATTGTTAGGCCGTCTTTCAGTCCATTATCAATAAATGTCAGTTCACTCTCTATCTTGTCTCCTTGGCGGTACTCTAGGTTTTTAATTTCTTTTGCTCCTTGTCTTTGAATCGCGACCTTCAGCGCACGCAGCAATGCTGAGCAGAACAAAAAGCTGTAGCCGTACCGTGCGGATTCTTTCTCGGCAGTGCTCAAGCAGCGGAGGCTCAAAGCGCAGCACGAGTATGGAGCCAGCAGAGCCTGTCAGAGTGCGGTTTGCACCTAGTCCCACTGGAATGCTGCACTTGGGTGGACTGCGCACGGCGCTGTTCAACTACCTGTTAGCGCGCAAGTACGGCGGGTCATTTATTCTGCGCATCGAGGATACAGATCAGAAGCGACTCGTTCCCGGCGCCACTGAGAGTATCATCCGCACGCTGGAGTGGGCTGGTTTGCGGTTCGACGAAGGACCTGGCATGCGCGGACCGAGTGGTTCGTACCTGCAGTCCCAACGTGGAGACCTGTACCGCGCTCATGCCAAAGAGCTACTAGAGAAAGGCGCGGCTTACCGGTGCTTTTGCGATTCGAAGCGTCTTGAGTCGCTGCGCACCGAAGCTACGCTGCAAGGGCGGGCACCCATGTACGACCGACGATGCGCGCACCTGTCGCAGCAGCAGATCGATGAGAAGCTCCGCACAGGCGAGCCCTATACAGTCCGGCTCTTGACTCCCAACGCGGCTGATCCAGCTGCATCTGATATCAGTGGGTTTGACGATATTGTTCATGGCGAGATGCGGTTCCGTGGGCCGGCCGGATTTGACGACGCCGTGCTTCTCAAGAGCGATGGGTTGCCAACGTACCACCTGGCCAATGTGGTGGATGACCACTTCATGGGCATCACTCATGTACTCCGTGGCGAAGAGTGGCTAATGTCTACTCCCAAGCATCGTGTTTTGTTCAAGGCCTTTGGCTGGCCCATGCCGCGCTATGCCCACCTGCCACTGCTAATGAATCCAGACGGCTCCAAGCTCTCCAAGCGCAACCGCGATGGCCCTATGCAGAACTATATTGACGAGGGATACTTGCCCTCAGCTCTAGTCAACTACGTGGCGCTGCTGGGCTGGCACCCAGGTGGCCAGCAGGAAGTATACTCGCTGAAGGAGCTCGAGTGTGCATTTACGCTTAGCGGTCTGAGTCGCAGCAAGTCTGTGGTCTCGCGCGAGCGTCTGAACTGGCTAAATCGCCAGCATCTACACGCTGAGCTGAACGATCCAACCCGCACTCCAGCTATTGCTACGCAAGCCCTAGTTGAACTTCGCCAGACGCCTGGGCTGGACACCGTAGATATCTCTCATGAGACCGTAGAGCGAGCTCTGCAACTATGTAGGGACCGTCTAACACTTACACGCGACTTGCATAGTGCTGCGCCGTACTTATTTTCTGATCCGGATTCGGAGGAACCAGCAGTGCCAGCAGCTGCCATCAACAAGGTTCCAAGGGACAGCAAGGTCTCCATACTTCTGGCATTCCAGGAGCTACTTGCTACAGAGACTGGATCTGCAGCCGACAGCAGTCGTGCAAACAGCGCTGGGCCAGAGCGGTGGATGGACTTTTCTCAGAGAGTGGCACTGGCGGCAAAAGTCCCTACCAAACAAGTGATGCCGGTTCTCAGACACGTGCTAACTGGGCAGCCAAGCGGCCCCAAGCTCCCCGACCTAATGAGCTACCTTCCGCTGGCAACCATGCAACGTCGAGCCCAGGCAGCACTCAACAGCAAGATTATGAAGCAATAAACGATAACGACTGCTTGCTACTTTGGCGCTGCAATGTACCCAATGCATTTTGACTAGCAACCATTACAAAGCTTTACTCAAAGAGTGACAATGGCCAGTCACCCTGCACCATTGCAAAGTCGACAAGGTCTTTGGCCTTGGGGCTTGTTCCGACATAGCTCGTCTCATCTTGGCTTGAGGCAGCGATAATACCAGCATATTTTGTTTGCAATTCCAGCAGCGCTAAGGAGCCGCTGCTGGATACTGCGACGTCTAGTAGAAGGCCCAATCGCTTGATGAGTGAATAGCATACAGCTGCAAAGGCTCGCTTGTCTGCTGCCGATTGGATGCGTAGTGCCAAGTGGTCCAGCTCAAAGACACACATGACTGTGACTGCTTCCGTGAAGCCAGCAGATCCCACTATGCTAAACTGGGCAGTGTGGCGGCCGAGCATAATTGCTGTGATGCGAGCGCGCGTCTGTGGCACCACTGTTTCGAATAGCAACATAAACAGTAGCTTTGCTGCCAATGCAGTGCCTTCAATTGCGACTAAGCTTGCTGGGCACAGCCAGATCTCGCATAAGCACGGCACTGTGCCAACACTCGATGAAGCGACTGGCTCGTTGAGGGGGATAATCGCATCGAGTGAGTCGAAATGAAATATCCCTAGAGAAATGGCAGCTGGTATACAGACATATTGGGAGGTGCTATGCTTGGGGTCAAAAACCAGCGAAAAATCGACATTCCATTCATCAAGAAAGCTGGGGAGCTTATAGCAGCAGACACTACACCAGGATCAAATGTAGATGTTTTAGATACATAGTACAATAGTTAGCCAATGGGGCTGTTTGAACATACCATTCAGAGTCGACCTGTTCGACAGGCGATGTGAGCTCGAGTCGCTGCTTAGTTATAGCCGATGTAAACTCTGCTCGTCCTACACAAATAAGCATGCAATGTTGGATTATACTGTGCAACATTTGCTAGAGCGCCATAGCTGCAAGCAAGGAATAGGAAGTTGAATATAAGCAAAAAAACACTTACCTAGCCATCCTTCGCCTAGTTGCTGTGCACGGATCAAAATATGAGCTATGCCCGAGTGTGATATATAGCTACCAATATTGAGAAGAGCACGTGCGTTCTGGAGAGAGATTCGCTGTAGTAGCATGCAGAGATGGACGTCACGAAGATACGCCACTTGCAGCTACATATGCACAGAATCACCACTTGAAATTAGGACATGATGAGTGTTGGCATGGCTTGCTTCTTTAATCTAAGCGTTGTCGAGTTTGCCGGACTTACCTTGGCTTTGCTCTCTTCGCATTCGTAGCGCTGCTGGCTGTCGATAATTTCAAGCAGCTTGCTAAACCCACAAAAAATTTATTTTAGCGCAAATTAGCCGACAGCATGTAGTATTAATGCACAAGTGATATCCATACCTTTTTACCGCGAGACCAGTTGCTGTTGTTGCTGACATTTACGGGTTGATAAAATATCCAAATATTGGTGCATCAATTTTTGCTTGCGGATTTATTTGCCACTAATTATCTTTTATTCGCACTTATGACTCGTGCAAAAGAAAGCTTCAATTTATGGACCCAAGGAAAAGGCAAGCCTAGCTTTAGCCTTTATCCTTATACTAGCATTCGTCTGGGAGAGGTATTGGCAGTAGTACAGGCTATCCTATCTATGCCAAACGCCGTCACTAGATTGGTGGCGAATCGAGTAGGGGGGGCACTTTCAAGTGGCATTCTTCCACGTCAGCCACTTAGCTGGCGTGAATGGTGGTAGCAGCAGCAACAACAAAGGCGGAACTCGTAGTAGGCAGATCTCCCTCCCCTTTTTGGCCAGCTGGCAGGTGTGAGTATAGGCCCAATTCAGTCAATCACACGGGGCTTTGCCATCATCCCCGGTGAGTTTTCGATGCCGCCTACCAATCAGTCATCATAGCAAAACGTTAAGATGCAAGCTGAAGCGTCCCCGTTTCTGCTTCCTTTTTTCCCTTTGAAAAATTTTCACATATTTTTTAGACTGTTAATTCAACACTGGTAGACATGAAGATAGTGGACAAAATCAACAAGGCGCTTGACGACGATCGGTGCTTCTGGTCGTTCGAGTACTTCCCACCAAAGACACAGCAGGGCGTGATGAACCTGTATGACCGTATAGAGCGCATGTGCAAGCTAGGGCCCCTGTTCATTGACGTGACGTGGCGGTGGGGCGGCAGGTCGTCGGATCTGACGCTGGAGCTGTGCTCCAACTCGCAGACGGTCTACGGCGTCGAGGCCAACATGCACATGACGTGTACTAACACCAACTTTGGGCTTATCAAGGAGGCGCTGGAAAAGGCCAAGGACCAGGGGGTACAGAATGTGCTCGCGCTGCGTGGTGATCTGCCCGACGGCACGGTCGAGTTTGACCCCAGCGTGGGCGAGTTCAAGTATGCCACGGACTTGGTAAAGTACATCCGGAGCACGTACGGCGGTTACTTTTGCATAGCTGTGGCGGGGTACCCCGAGGGCTGCCAGGGACCGGAGGACGTGGAGAAGGACATCCAGTACCTCAAGGAGAAGCAGGATGCTGGCGCGGATATCGTAGTGACTCAGCTGTTTTACGACGTCGACAACTTCATGGCATGGGTGGCAAAGTGCCGGCAGGCTGGCATTACCATGCCCATCCTCCCAGGAATCATGCCGATCCAGAACTACGGCGGGTTCAAGCGCATGACGGAGCTATGCCGCATCAAAGTGCCTCAGGAGATCTGGGACCGGCTGGAGCCGATCAAGGACGACGACCAGGCAGTCAAGGACTACGGCATTGAGGTGGCAGTGGAGATGATCAGCAAGATGAAGGCTGGCGGGGTGCGCGGGTTCCATTTTTACACGATCAACCTGGAGCGGTCGACGCGGCTGGTGCTCGAGAAGCTCAACTTTGTGCCAGCCGTCAGCGAGGTGCGGCCGCTGCCATGGAAGCCATCGCTGTCGGAGAAGCGCGCCGGTGAGAACGTGCGGCCGATCTTCTGGCGCAACCACGCGCGCAGCTACATCAAGCGCACCGAGATGTGGGATGAGTTTCCAAATGGGCGCTGGGGCGATGCTCGCTCTCCCGCCTATGGCGAGCTCATTCACGGCGTGCAAGTGAGGCTGCCGGCAGACCAGGCGCTGCGCAAGTGGGGCACACCCGAGTCGATTGACGACGTCACCGGCATCTTTGTCCGGTACTGCCAGGGCAGGCTGGATTCGCTGCCGTGGAGCGACACGCAGCTGCAGGCCGAGTCCACGGCGATTCAGGACCAGCTCGCGCAGATCAATGGAGCCGGGTTCCTCACGATCAACAGCCAGCCTAGCTGCAACGGCGCGCCCTCGAGCGACAAGGTGCACGGGTGGGGCCCCTCCAACGGCTTTGTGTACAAGAAGGCCTACCTGGAGTTCTTTGTCTCGCCCGCTAACATGCAAGCGCTACTGCGGCGCCTTGCCACTGCGCCCACGGTGACGTACTATGCTGTCAACAAGGCCGGCGAGCTGTTTACCAACTGCGCCGAAGACAGCCCCAACGCCGTTACGTGGGGTGTGTTCCCTGGGAAGGAGATTCTCCAGCCAACCATCGTCGAGCGCGTCAGCTTTTTGGCGTGGAAGGACGAGGCGTTTGACTTTTGGAACGCCTGGTCAAAGGTCTACGCCGAGCAGGGCCCTGCCTCTGCGCTGCTGAGAGGCATTTGCAGCGAGTGGTATCTGATGAACATTGTCGAGAACAACTTCCAGTCCCAGCCAGAGTCCATTTTCGAGTTGTTTGATGGCCTGGGCTCGCAGAGCAAAGAGCTCATCAACTAGATTGCTCCCTCCCCCTACTTTCTTTCCAGGTCAATTTAATCTTTTTTACTTTCCTCATCGCATCTTTGATTATAGACATTTTCGCGGAATGGAATTTCTCAAGCCCGTGTTTGAAAGCGGAAGGATAGATTTCGCCGGGCAGCGGCTGGCCAGCAGCTTGTCCAGTGCGCTGGTTGTGGGCTCGGCGGTGGTAGCCCTGCTTGCAGGCCTTGCTACTCAGAAGCTGAGTCTGTGCTTCTACACCTATGTGTGCGGCATTGTGCTCACCTATGCGGCGGTCCTGCTGCCCTGGCCGGCGTTCAACCGCAACCCAGTGGTCTGGCTATCACGCAAGGCGCCCGCCGCCGCATCCAACGACAGCGTCAGCCAGTCACTAAAGACGCTAGTAGAGGATGTCTCTGACGACAGCGACGGTGGCACTAGCGAGTGATAAAAGAAGCGCTTTTTTCTTTGGTGATGCTTGAGGGGACGGGGATGAGAGCATCCACCCAAGTACTATTGTGGCCCAGATTAAACTCGGACACTACACTCTACAGCACAGGCCGTGCGCAAGCCGAGGGAGGAGGAGCCCCATTGTTTACAATTTTGCTCTTTGCAGCTCCTCCGTGTCTTTCTAGCATATCCTCTTTTCTCTTTTTCTCTCTTCTCTGAATAGGCACTGTTTTTTTTATTCTTCATACTTTTTTAAATACTGGTCTTATACTCTTGTCAGCACAGGCCTTCTTCTCATGAACCGGACTACTCGGCAAGGCCCAACGGTGGCAAGCATACGCCGGGCTATTCAGCAGGGCCTCGACCGACCCGAAAGCCCTGTGCCCACGGCATCATCGCTAAGCAGCAGAACAGCACCCGTCGTGCCCGACTTATTTGAGCAGGCCAACGTGAACTTTACGGACAAAAAATGGGTGTGGGTGCCGCACGAGAAGGAGGGCTACATTGCCGGGTACGTGGTCAAGGAGGATGGGGCCGCCGACAACGTGGTAGTGCACCTGATGACGGGGCGAGACATTAGCGTCAACATCAACGATACCGACAAGGTCAATCCGCCAAAGTTTGAAAAGGCGGATGACATGGCGGACTTGGGATACCTCAACGAGGCCTCTGTTGTGCACAACCTCAAGCAGCGGTATGCGTCGAACATGATCTACACGTACTCGGGGTTGTTCTTGGTGGCGGTGAACCCTTACTACAACCTGCAAATCTATGGGCCGGACTATGTGGCGGCTTACAGGAATAAGAAGCGCAGTGAGGTGTCACCGCACATATTCGCCATAGCCGATGCAGCCTTCCACGACATGCTGCACTCCAAGGAGAACCAGTCGATCTTGATCACGGGAGAGTCGGGGGCGGGGAAGACCGAGAACACGAAAAAGGTTATTCAGTACCTGACGGCCATTGCGGGCGACCACAAGCCGGCGTCAGGGGCGGCGGCAGTGGTCAGCGGCAGTAGCCTGGAGCAGCAAGTTCTCAGCGCCAACCCGATACTCGAGTCGTTTGGTAACGCACAAACAATCAGAAATAACAACTCGTCGCGGTTTGTAAGTATGAAGTGTGCTGGGATGAAGGATACACACTACTGCTCCTGCCCCCTTTTTGTGATTTGATTTGATTTGTAAGGTAGCTAAATGACCACCCTGCTGCTGCTGCTGCTGCTGTTATAGGGCAAGTTTATTCGCATCGAGTTCAACTTTGCTGGACAGATCGCCGGGGCAAACATCGAGTGGTACCTCTTGGAAAAGCCTCGGGTCACCAACCAGTCCAAGCAGGAGCGCAACTACCACATCTTTTACCAGCTCATGAAGGGGGCGGAGAAGAGCATCAGGGACAAGCTGCTGATAGACAAGGGGCCCGAGGGATACACGTTTACGCAGCGCTGCCGGCAGACGATCCAGGGCGTGGACGACAAAGCAGAGTTTGAGACGCTAGTCAGGGCCATGACGACGACGGGGTTTAGGGCCGAGGAGCAGGTGGACCTGTTCCGGATCATTGCGGCTATCCTGCACCTGGGCAACGTGCAGTTCCAGGCGACGCGCAACGACGAGGCGGTACTGCGCGAGCAGGTGGCGGCCGAGAAGCTGTGCCACGTGCTGGGGATCCAGGTGTCGGACTTTACGCGGGCGCTGCTCCGGCCCAGCATCAAGGCGGGCAAGGACTGGGTGACGCAGTCGCGCACGCTGCAGCAGGTGACGTTCTCGGTGGAGGCGCTGGCGCGGTCGATGTACGAGCGCATGTTTGGGGCGCTGGTGAGCCGAATCAACTCGGCGATGAGCCGGCCCGACGGCAAGTCGACGTTCATCGGGGTGCTGGACATTGCGGGGTTCGAGATCCTCGAGACCAACTCGTTCGAGCAGCTGTGCATCAACTACACGAACGAGCGGCTGCAGCAGTTCTTCAACCGCACGATGTTTGTCTTGGAGCAAGAGGAGTACAAGCGCGAGGGCATCGAGTGGAACTTTATCGACTTTGGCATGGACCTGCAGCCGACGATCGAGCTGATCGACCGGACCAAGCCCATCGGCATCATGTCGTGCCTGGACGAGGAGTGCGTGATGCCCAAGGCCACTGACAAGACGTTTACCGAGAAGCTGCACGGGCTGTGGGCGGGCAAGTCTGACAAGTACGACGTGCCGAGGTTTGCGCTTGGGTTCATTGTCAAGCACTACGCGTCGCAGGTAGAGTACAGCACGGAGGGGTGGCTGGAGAAGAACAAGGACCCGCTCAACGAGAACGTCACTCGGCTGCTGGGCAATTCGTCAGAGCCATTCGTGGCGCAGCTTTACGCAGACTATGCCGACAGCGACAGTGGATCCGACGCGATGCTGGGCAGCGGCGGCAGCGGCGGGCGGTCGCGAGTGGCCACGACCCTTAAGCGTGGGGCGTTCCGCACGGTGGGGCAGCGGCACAAGGACCAGCTGAACCTGCTGATGGCTCAGCTCCACTCGACGCAGCCGCACTTTGTGCGCTGCATCCTGCCCAACTCGGAGAAGCGGGCGGGCAAGATCGACACGCCGCTGGTGCTGGACCAGCTGCGATGCAATGGTGTGCTGGAGGGCATCCGCATTACGCGGCAGGGCTTCCCGAATCGCGTTGCATTCCCCGAGTTCCGCCAGCGCTACGAGATCCTAGCACCCAACACAATCCCACGGCAGGTGTTTGTTGACAGCAAGCAGGCGGCGTCACTTCTGCTGGATGCGTTCAGCATGGACAAGGCAAAGTACCGGCTTGGGCACACCAAGGTGTTCTTCCGCGCCGGAGTGCTGGCTGAGCTGGAGGAGATCCGCGACGTCGAGCTGTCAAAGATCATAACCCAGTTCCAGGCTGTGGCGCGTGGAGCGCTGTCGCGTAGCCGGTTCCGGCGGCGCATCGAGCAGGCGCGGGCAATTCGCGTCATCCAGCGCAACGCTCGGGTCTACAACGAGCTGAGCGAGTGGCCCTGGTGGAAGCTGTACCGCACAGTCAAGCCGCTGCTGCACGTGACGCGGGTAGATGAGGAGATGCGCAAGAAGGAGTCGCGCATCGCTGAGCTGGAGGCCAAAGTGCGCAGCGAAGAGGAGGAGAGGCGGAGGCTGGAGACCGGGCGCCACGACCTAGAGCGGGCAAAGTGCGACATTGAGGCGCTGCTGATCTCCGAGCGCAGCGCCGCCCTGGACCAGGAGGAGATCCTCAAGCGCACGCAAGAGCGCGAGGTTGAGCTGGCTGAGCGCCTGCGCGAGCACGAGACAAAGGTCGACGACTTGGAAGAGCAGTGCGTGGAGCTGGGGCGGGCCAAGTCGGAGCTGGAGCAGCGGCTGGCAGCGGTCACACACCAGATGGAGAGCGAGGTGGGCGCGATGCGCGATCTCGCGTCGCAGCACCAGCAGAACAACGAGGCCCTGAGCAGCGCGTCCGCCGAGGCTGCCGAGTACCGCGCAGCACTGGAGCGGGTTGAGGCCGATCATGGCGAGGCACTGGGGCGGATCGCTGAGCTGGAGACGTTCTTAGCACAGAGCCGCGACATTGAGGCGCAAGCGGCGCAGGAGCTCCTGCACATGCAGCAAGAGCTAGCCCAGAAGGACAGCGAGCTTGCTGCGCGGTCCGACGCGGAGGTAGAGCTGGCCTCGCGGTCCAAGCAGGCTGCCGCTGCCGTAGCGCGTCTGGAGGCCGACTTGGCCGAGGCCTTCAACCAGCGCGACTCTGCTGCAGCCGAGAGCGAGCGAGTGCAAGCGCGGCTGCGCGAGGCATTGGCGGCCGGTGACGTGCTGGAGAAGGAGAGCGGCGGCCTGGGCATCCGCCTGGCCGCAGCAGAGCAGTCCCTGGGCAACTCGCAGCAGGAGAAGCAGCGCCTCACAGAGGCCAACGCGCGCCTGGTAGCCGAGATCGACGAGCTACGGCGCCTGATTGACGAAAAGGCCGACCAAGGCACCCGCGAGTCAGAGATGCGCCGCATGCGTGAGGACGAGCTGTCAGCGCTGCGGTCCGAGCTCAACGACACCACCTCTGAGCTGGAGGACTTTAGGCGCGCCCACATCGAGGCCGAAGAGGCTCTGCGCGGCGAGATCGAGCAGCTGCGCCGGGAACGCGACCAGGCTGCCCAGGCACGCGACCAGGCTGCCCAGGCACGCGCCGCTGCCGAGACTAACGGCCAGGCATTCGAGGCCCAGCTGCTTGAGCATGCTGCGCGCATGGAAGAGATGGAGGCCGCCAACATGCTCCTTGAGGCCCAGCTAACCGAAGCCTCGGCAAAGTCCCGCTCCATTGAATCCGAGTTTGCCGACACCCGCCAGACTCACGACGCCGCCGCCGCCGAGCTGGCCACGTTGAAGCAGCTCATGGCAGCCATGGAGGCCCAGCGCGACGAGCTACAGACAAACCTGGCAGAGTCCGAATCAGCAAGTGCCTCGGCCAGCGACAGGCTAGGGGAGATGCAGCAGGCACTGGCCTTGGCTCAGCGCACCGCAAAGGAGCTGCAGGCGCGTCTGGACGAGAACGAGGCGATGCGCGACGAGTACCAGCAGCGCATCACTACGCAGTCGCAGGAGTACGAGGAGCTCAAGGATAAGTACGACCACCACGATGCCGTCGCGCGCGTGTCGCAGCTGGAAGAGGCCCATCGCGAGGCCATTGCTGAGCGCGATGACTTGCGCGGCGCCTACCACGACCTGGAGGCCCAGTGTGCAAACCTGGAAAAGGCGCGTGCCAAGCTGACAGCCGAGCTGGAGGATGCGCAGCTGGCAAATGAGCGGGAGGGCTCGCATGCTCTGGAGCTGGAGCAGGCCAATGCCGAGTTCAAGGCCCAGTATGACACTCTGACTGCGAAGGTCGCCCAAGCACAGGCCACTGTTGCTGACTTGCAAGCCAAGCTCGAGGCTGAGGCTGCCTCGCATGGCATGGCGCAGGAGATCAAGGCGCGTGGCGAGGCTCAGCACAAAGAGATCCAGGACAAGCTGCTGCAGGAGGTCGCCGCCAAGGAAGCTCAGGCTGAGGAAGCCCGTCGCCAGCTGTTGGCCGAGGTAGCTGACTTGGGCAAGCGTCTGGATGCCGAAAGCAGCGAGCGTGAGAAATCCGACCAGGCTAAAGCTGCTGCCGAGGCTGAGCTGCAGCGCTTGAAGGCTGCCGCCGACAGCTCCAGCCGCGTTAGAGATGAGGCTGAAGGCGCAAGGCGCGAAGCCAACGCACGCCTGCTCCAAGCCGAGGCCGATGCTGAGGCATTGCGGCGCGCTGTAGACGACTACAAGTCACTAGCCGACCGCCATGAGCGCAAGGCAGGTGCACAGCTGGAGACCATCACCGCCCGCGACTTGGAGCTGACTCAGCTAGGACGCAAGTTGCAGCGCGTCGAGCGGAGGCTGGAGGAGGTTATGGCTCAGGCAGCCTACCACTTGGACGCCCGCAACCGCCTCGACAGCGAGAACGTTGAGCTGCGCGAGAAGCTGGATGAGGCGTACCGCCAGCAGCAGGACAACGCTGAGGATGCTTCACGTGGACTAAGCAATGTGGATTCGTCGTCGTCTGCGCTTGTGCGCCGTGCTGAGGCTCAGGCTGCTGAGCGTATCCATGCGGCAGAGGAATCGCGATTGGCGCTGACGCAGGCCCTGCATGCTGCACAGCGCGAGGTCGAGGATAAGCAACATGAGCTGGTTGACCTGGATCGCAGTTTTGGGTCGCTGCAGGATGAGCTGGAAGCCGCACGCTCTGCACTGCTTGGCGCCGAGCGCGATCGCGACGACGCACGAGATGCCTTGAGCGGCCTGCGTGCCCAGCTGACTGCCGAGCGCTCTCTGCGTGGGTCCAACGAGGGCCAGGCTGCTGAGCTCAGCGAGCGCCTCGAAGCCATGCGCGAGACCCTTGCTACCTATGACGCCTCCATGCGCGATGCTGCCGACGAGCGCCAGCATGCCGACAAGGTCGCTGCCTCTGCTCGCGCTGAGGCCCGCGATGCCCTCGAGGCCTTGGCCGATGCCGTGCGTGCCCGGGACTCTGCCGAGTCTGCTCGCTTGGCACTGGAGTCGCGTGTGTTGGATCTACAGGCTCGCTTAGACGACAGCACGCTTACTGTAGATGAGCTCCAGCATGTGCGTGCTGCCCTGCAGCGCGAGCTGGGCGCCGTATCTGACCGCCACCGCGGCGATGTCGACGACCAGGACCGCGCCATTGACGGGCTGCGTGCCACCTACCAAAAGGAGCTGGAGGATACCACACGCGAGCTGGAGGCCACAAAGAAGGACCACATTGACCTGCGCGAGGCCTACATCTCCCTCGACAGTAGCCTGGCCCTGAAGACCCAAGAGCTGGACCGTGCCAACGAGGATGCTGCCGATGCCAAAAAGGAGCTGATGCGTGTCATGGCCAAGCTTGAGGAAATTGCCCCTGCCTACGAGCGCGCCCGCGACGCCGCAAAGGCCCTTGAGGCTCGCATGGAAACCGCCAAGCATGAGCGCGATTCTGCCGTTGCCAAGGCTGCCGAGGCCAAGGCTCTCTACGACGAGATGCGCTCCGTCAAGGAGAAGCTCGAGGTTCGCCTTGACGAGGTGCAGAACAAGTACATCGAGGCCAGCCAAGGCCGCCAGACCGCCGAAAAGGTCGCTTTGCAGCTCGAAGACAAGGTCCGCTCTGCCCGTGCTCGTCTTGAGGAGATCAACGATGACCAAACTTCAGCAGAGGACCGCGTTGCCCGCCTCGACGCCGTTATTGCTGATGCTCACTTGGCCCTAGACAAGGAACGCGAAGCCAACACCATCCTCACAAAGGACAAGAATACCCTCGAGCGCCAGCTCAAGGAGCTGAAGCTGCGCATTGTCAACCTCGAGACCGAAGCCCTTGCCCACCACGTCAAGGGCACTAAGCGCTTCCAGCCCATCGTCCCTGCCGACCTAGCCACGCAAATTGAGGCCCAAACCAAGGCCTCGCTCGAGCACCAGCAAAAGGCCAAGCAGATGGAGCGCCAGATCAGAGAGCTCCAGTTCCAGATCGGCGAGAAGGACAAGTCCAAGCAGCGTGCCGACGTTGACCTGCAGCGCATGTCCGGCCGCATCAAGCGTCTAGAGGAGCATGTCAGGGAGCTCGAGTTTACCGAGGAGAAGCTCACCTCTGCTAAACACCGTCTGGAGCGCGAGCTAGGTGCCTTGCGCAGTCGCAATGCCTCTCCCGCCATTTCGTAACCAATACCTCTAGCTATCTTTTTTTACTGTTTCTTTAAAAAAGAAAAAAGAAAATATTTGTCTACACGCCCAGACCGCCACGCCCGCCGCGTTGCGCTTGAAGCCGCATTTGCACGCCGGCTTGGAACTGCTTCTCCAGGTCCTTTTGGATCTTGCTATTGCCCTCCTTTGTTATTGCCGAGGCAAACGGCGATGTGCCGCTACCGCTGCCAGTGGATCCAGCTCCACCGCCCTTTACGCCCATGAACCGCAGAAACTTGGCCTTGCGCTCCTCGCTCTCAAATTCTGCTGCCTCCCAGTTGTTCCAGCCAGCTTTGCGAGTTACGCTAGCCTGGGTTGGGCTACTTTCGGTAGGGGACTTGATGTCCACTTGCATGGCATTGTCTGCCACAGCAATGTCTTCTTTAAGTCGTGCTAATTTTTCCTCGCGCTTGGTCCGCTTTGCTACAATCTTTTCGCGGATCCCAGCCTTGAGCTGAGCTAGCCGCTTCTTTCTGGTCTTGCTGCTGGTGCGCTTATCTGCTATGTCAGCATACGGGTTCTCTGAGCCATCCTTGCTAGCGCGCTTGGCTGCCTTTTCCATCTTGCGGCGCACCTGTCGTTCGCACATTTCGTCTTGCTCTTCCTCTGTCATAGCTGCTAGTTTACGCAGCTTCTTTTCGAGCTTGGCTACTCGGCGCCGTGCCTTGTCCAAGTCCTTTGCCTTTAGCACGCCATCCAGCCGCCGTTTCGGGCCCTTGCTGCTGTCAATAGCACTGGGCTTTCCCATTGCGAAATGAAAAAGAAAAGAAAAATAAAATAAAATAAAAATTTTTCGAGGTAAAATCGGAAAGTTAAAAAATGCAGTTCGAAGTGTCTGTCTGTAGTAATCTGATCAGCTCTTTTTTTAGGAGCTGACAGGATCCACCACGGCTCTCAAAGAGCTGGTACCAACTCGAACAATGTCTAGTGTCGAATTTAGGGGGAGAGGTTTAGCTGTTTGCTGGCTCTGCCTCCTGAGCCTTCCGTGCATTTCGCTCAGCTACCCGCTTCACCTTGCGTTCCTCGACGCCAGCCATCTTCTTCTTCTTCTTGTTCTTCTTGGCCTCCTTCCGCTTCAGCCTGCGGTCACGCTTAGCAGCTATCTTCAAGTCGTGAATACGCTTCTTCTCTGCCTTGGCTTCAGCGGTATCCATTTCAGCTGGCACCTCGTTCCTCTTCTGATTCTTGACTTTGACCTTTTGCGCAGCTGTGCGCTCGCTCCTCGGAATCTTTTTGGCTGCTGCTTTGAATTTCTGGAACTTTTCCTTCCGCTTCTTTTTAAACTCCTTCAGCCGCTTCACCCGTTGCACTCTTCGCTTAAGCACCTCAGTGTGGCTCGGTTTGGCCTTTTTCGGAGCGGCCGCCGCTGCGCCCGTGGTTGTGGTCGCTGGTTTGGCCATTGCAGTCCGCTGCTGCTGGCCCTTACTAATGGAAGAAAATTGATAAAATATACAGTTGCAGCAAGAGAAAAAAAAAGGTGCATTCAAATTCTCGCAGAAAAATTATGTATGAAGCTATTGATCAGAGTTTGAATGGTAATCAAATTAATCAGTGGCATCATCAATGTGCACAAACACATCACGCAGGCCAGGGATGTTTGAGCGACAGATCTCGCCAATTACGCTGGAGACCACGTCACGCATAGTAACAGCGCACAGTGAGCGATCGCCCTTATCCGGAGCAATGTTATGGTCGACTTTGATATGAATGGTACCCATGATGCATGTCTCTGTGACGGGCCAGAACTGCGCACGCGAAAAAGCAGCAATGCCAGCAACTTGCTCGAGGATCTGGTCAATAGACAGCTGCACCCCAGCTTGAGCGTCGTCAGGCAGCCGCAATAAAAGCATGTGCATAGAGTCGCGTACAAGCGGAACGACGCTGGCAAATATCAGAGCTGCAATCGCCATTGACGCCAATGGATCAAATCCAGTCCATCCAAACCACTGAATCAGCAGCGTCGAAATTATGACTCCTACGCTGCCCAACGTATCAGCCATGACGTGGAGAAACACACCTTGCATGTTCTGGCTGCGCCGTGGCAGGCTGTGGCTATCGTGGCTATGACTACAGTGGCTGTGACTGTGACTAGAATGGTCGTGGTCGTGGTCGTGGTCGTGGTCGTGGCTGTGACTATCGTGATGGTGCTGGTGGCGATGGCGGTCGTTGTTGTGAGTATGGCTGTGGCTGCATCCTTGGCTCCCGTGGTGGTGATGGTGGCCAAAGACAGCCATGCCAAACAAATTTACAGCCAGGCCACCAAACGATACAAGCAGCAATCGGTGCGTGTTCATCTCTGGTGGGTAAATCAGCCGCTCAATCGCCTCAAAGAAAATCGACACAGATATTAGCATCAGAAAGACGCCGTTGGAAAACCCTGACAAGATCTCAATGCGGTCATACCCAAAAGTAAACGACTCGCTAGGCGGCCACTTGCTCATAACAGCAGCGACTAGACCGATGGCCAGCGCCATGCAATCAAACAGCATGTGTATGGCGTCCGATATGAGCCCGAGGCTGTTTGAAAGATATCCGTAGACGATCTGAACAAACATGTACGATAAGTTGAGCACCAAGAACGCAAATATGCTACGCGACTCGCTATCGCTCATAATGGCGCTCATAAATTGCTTCAAGTGAGTAAATGCCCGCAGCACAAAGACTCTAGGCAGCTGATGCTCGGCTTTGGAACGTATAGACGTAGACAGTGGCGCCGTGCCATGGTGCTTGTGGATATGGCCATGAAGCTGCCGCTTGCGCGAGCGATCCTGGTCATACTCCTCCACCGTTGCAATGTGTAGACGCCGGCTGCTATGGGCTGCTGGCGTCATTTGAGCAGCGCGTATAAAGTTAAAAGGCACGAATAAGAGATAGAAAAAAGGGACTACACTGGCAACAAACACCCCGCACTTGCCACTACTTTATAAAACACAGCGCAAAGGCAGAGCAGCGATAGCATGTACTACTTTCAAAAAAAGGCGTGCAAGATAAGAAGGGGGAGAAGGGGAGAGTGTGACTACGGCGACAGCCTTGAAGAAAGAGGGCGATGAATCCTCCGTCGCCTCCACAGAACCAATGTTTTAACTTTATTGTGGGGGGAGAGATAGGCTACTACGTGTTTGATTTAATCAGCCAAGTAGCTGATCACCTGGCGATTGGAGACTGCCCTGCCACGGAGCTGCAGGCATGGCTATAGGAAAGGCCTTTGCGCTTTTTGCTACAATCCTCGGATTTTTAAAGTTTATAAGTTTACATACATCTTCCATCCATAGCAGAAAATGGTGCGTATCGATCCCTAGACCGCCGCATCCATTGACGACAGATGCATTAGGCGCCTCGTATCCATCCGCTTTTGAAAAAAAAAGCTGCCGAGGGAGAATTTGAATTACTTTTGAATCTCAATCGTGGATTTGAAATTTCGAAATTCAACGACTCTACTTGTCTGGCGAAGGGCTATCCCGCACCACCTTGCTTGAAGAATGCACCAAACACGAATGCGAGCGCATTGAGAGCTCGCTTTGGGCGTTGTTTGTGCAGTAATCGACGCAATCAAGCTAATTCCACGCTAATCTATGTTGAATTCACTGTTTCTTTTGTAGGGTAAAGTCCACGGATCGCTCGCTCGTGCCGGTAAGGTCAAGAACCAGACGCCAAAGGTCGAGCCCACTGAGAAGCCTAAGAAGGTCACTGGCCGTGCCATGAAGCGTGCCAAGTACATCCGCCGCTTTGTCAACGTCACCCTTCAGCCCGGTGGCAAGCGCCGCATGAACCCCCCTCCCACCGCTGCCTAAGCAGAGTGCAGTTTGTCGCGCAAGTGTGTGCGATAGCTCTGTTCTACATTCTTCTCGGGTTTAAAGTTTTTTAAACAAAAAATTACAAGCTTTGAATTTACGCTATGTACGGTACCCTGCTGCTTGTGTAGACGCATTCCACTCGATGTTTAGCAGAGGCGTACTGCTTGCTTGGCCATCGCTGCCCCGCTCCTCATCTTCACGCGTGTCGATGACTGGGCTCCTCATACCAGCAGTGATCCTTTGCCGAGAGCTGACCAAGCGAATGTGGTCACCATCCTGATGCTGTTGCTGCTGCTGTTGCTGCTGCTGTTGGCTTGGCAATGGCGGCGGTACTGCTACGTGGATGGGCAAGATAGGAGATGGAGACTTGCGCGGGTCATAGGGGCGGCTGCAATGCGGTGAAAAGACCACAGGATAATACTGGTGATAGCTAAACGTTGCCGTGAAAAAGCCGATCAATGCGCCACAAAACACATCAGTCGGGTGGTGCCAATAGTCAGCCACGCGTGAAGCGCCGACCATGGCGGCCAGCAGCAGAGGCAGAAAGACGATAAACGATTTGTACGAGTGGCCCTGTCGGTCGAATATGTGCAGCTTGCCGGCCAAGTAGAACATGAGGAACGTCATCCCGGCAAACGCCAGCGACGTGTGCCCCGAGGGAAAACTTCGGAATCCCTCGTTCAGCACTCCCATGTCGGTTTGCGAGCAGATTGCAATAGAGGACAGTCCCTGCGGCGGGTCCTTGAGTGGGCCATCGGTCGATACGGGCAAGCAGCGCGCAAGCAAGTTGGGCCGCGGTCTGCCCACCACGTTCTTCAGCCCATTGGTAAACATCAGCGTCAGCGACACGCTCAATAGCAGGCCTAGCAGGCCGACGTGCAAGTCGTGTAGGTTGCGCTTGACGCCAAAGGCTATGCTGGCAATAATGGCTGCTGGCACGCATATAGACACCGCGAACAGCATGGGCACCGTCACGGTTTGCTCACTGGGTGCCACATACGGGTAGGATATTGCTTTGTTGTCGACAGAGAAGAGCTGGTAGTGCGGCTTGGTGATGCCGAGGTACACCCACACAAAGGTACTCGCCAACGTCACCGTCCAGTCGGGAATGTAGGAGATGAGAAGCGACGCTGGCAAGCGGCAGGCAGGTGGCGGCCAATGCAGGCTCGGCATTTAAAAGCGAAAAGGGTGAAATTGAGTAAAATCGTTTAAAAGCACAGGTGGGTAAGAGAGGAAAAGAAAAGAGAAGAGAAGAGGAGGGCACAAGGCTAATCGAGACTGCATCATCGCCGGTCCTCACGTGTCAGAGCTGTCTGGCTATGTCAAGCACTTTGTCCACAGCCTGGTCAACGCCCGTGCCCAGCTCGTCGGGGAACGAATTGTCGGTTTTGGCAAGTATGTAAGACACGATTAGCATTGCTGAAAGGTGATAAGAGTTTTTCAATAGCCCATTCATAGACACCTCGTCTGGCGTGTCGCTGATACCAGATGATGAAGACGCAGCACTAGCAACAACAGTCTCGGGCCTCACAAGAGGCTGCTGGAGGCCAGGTAGAAACTGCAGACCAGGTAAGCGAGGTTGGGTCTGCGAGGCCGGCTGGGTCGGCGTAGCTGGAGCTATTGCAACTGCTGTTGCGGGAGTAACTACCACAGACGCTGGAATTGCTATTGGTGCCTTAGCGCCCCATTGACTATTAAGCACAGACCCTGATCGCGCCTTCAGAGCTGGCTGCAAAGTAGCAGGCGGTCGTGGCGAATGTGCTGATGTGGGTGAAGGTGCTACTGGCTTCGGTTTGTTAGGATGCTCGGAAGGCGCGACATCCCTTGCTGTCACTAGAGGGCTTAACGGTCGCGGCGGGCGGGGTGGATGAGCTGTAGGAGGCCGAGGCGGATGGGCAGCCATAGGAGGGCGCGGCGGATGGGCAGTCACAGAAGGCTGTGGCAGCATTTTTGACATCCTTGAGGCGGTCGTGCTAGGAGACTGTGTTGGTCGTGGTGGCTGTACTAGTTGCGCTGGCAGAGTGGACGGCGTTGGCGTAGGTGTGTGAGTAGGAGTGTTGCTGAGCCTTGGTGTTCTTGCAGCAGACCCGGAGAAGCTCGAAGCACTAGATGCTGGTCGACTGGCAGTTGGAGACGTAGCGGGAGGTGGCGTTCGAGCAACAGGTTCCTTGTCCTGCACCACCAGCTTTGGTGCGGGAAAAGTAAAAGCCCTGGAGGAGCCAACAGGAAAGCTCCTAGTCACTGCTACCTTACTAGAGACATGTCGTTCATTTGCGGCAGGCGGTGCTGGAGCCAGTTTTAGACGCTTTTCAGATGGTGCGACGCACACAAGTTCGTTCTCTGACTCGTGAGCAGGTCTCGTTGTCGACTCCACGTTGCTACGAGTGGTGCAGTCACATTCTCCCAGAAAGCTAGTTATTTGTAGCATATTTAGGTCGTCCATGGACGAGTATGAGAGGAGTGCCTTGGGTATCGGACGAGTTGGCCTAGTGGGCGGTACGCTCTGTAGTGCTGTGTCCGGATCCAACGGCAGCAAATCAACACCACAGCTGGCGCGCTTCGAGAGCAAGGACTGCTCGAAGCTCATCCAGCTAGGGTAGGTCGCCTACAGAAAACCAGCACATTTACTCAATTGGTTGGTGTGGCTCGGGAAATGCTGCGCAAATTAATAACAGCAGAAAGTTTCCCTATACCTTTGGCCATGTTGGCCTCGTCGTCATATCTTTTAGAGGCCAATTTCCACTTGGGCGGCAAATTATGAAAAACGAGATTTTGTACAGGAGAAGTAAATACCGGATTGAAATCAATCGTGCATGGCTTGAGATCAAATAGATGAGGAGGCTTGATCACTTGCGGATATCGGACTTGCACATTGGGCACTGCGAACAGCAGGTGGTCAGCCACGGGTCCACACACTGTGCATGAAAGCGGTGCTCACACCAAAGCACTCGCAGGAGGCTGCTGCTGCCGCCACGCATGGCATCTCGGAAGCTTACCGCCATGGTATCAAGGCAAATCGCACACTGGTCAGGCACTTCGCTGATATCAGCCTTCACGAGCCGCGACACCGAGTCAAGCTCACATTCTCGCAGTACGTGCCGCCCGCCCGCGCTCAACGAGCTTGGTACTACAGCCCGAGGCGTGCTGAGCTGGCGCTGGCGATTCCGATGCACGACGCCGCAAGAGTGCCCAAGCGCCCTGTGGCTGGGGCTGCGCCGCCGACAGTCAAGCATGGCAACACAGATGAGTACAACTATTATACCCAAGGAAGTCATTGCTGTGCCTGCGCCACGCTGCCACTTGTGCCACCCATGTAAACAAGCCCGAGTCACTGCTCGCACGCCATTGCCACTCTCGATGTCTGCGTTGAACGGCGTTTGGTCGCCGGCATGGCGTTGTGGCAGCGGCAATTGCCGCGGTGTAGGCTGTGCTCGCCCGGCATGCGGTAGAAATGCGTATACAACAGTGTTAGCGCAGGCACGGCTGACCCTGGCGCACCAACTGTCGAAAATGTTGGCAGGAGGTGGCTGTGGTTGTGAGCGAGACATGGATGATGAGTATACGGCAGAGAAAGAAGGCGAAGGATCAGTTGAAGAAGCAGGAGAGGTGAGGCTGGAGGCCCCTGCACTTTGCTCATTTATGTATCTGCCTTCGTGCGTGCTCGCAACACCTGCCTTTGCCCCAAGAACGGGAGAGCAACATAATAGGGACCGAGAGACACAATCCTGACATTTCCCACCACCCTGCCCCCCATCACAAAGCACAGACAATGTGTCCTCAAACAGTGCTTCTGAGAGTTGCTTGCTCCTCCCCATTCACGTGCTGTTACCTTGGCTGAGCGTCGTCTGACTGTGCCGCCTTATGCCTGTATTTGCACTCGGCTGCCAGAAGAGACAACGACCTGCTCTCTCAAAACTCCATTGTGCAATATATTGTCAGTAGCCTCCGTTGTCGGCGCGCTCTCCCTCGCTCTTTTGCAGGCCATTTCCGTATGCGGCCTTCATGAGGGATGCACAAGGCGCCCCTGCACGTCACCCCAGCTATGTCGCTTTGTAGAAGAGACATTCGAGCACCTCAATACCTGTGAATAGAACAAATGACTCGATAATATCTGCATCCACTGGCGCGAGTTTTCTGAACGCTGGTGGAAAAAGAGTGACAACCGGCAAGCGCTCTCCAGTCTCGGTCGCCGAGTCTGCAGCTAGTGCATACTTGCCTTTACCCAACGGCTGCCGCTGCCGCTGCAACTGCCCGCGCCTGTCAGGACCCAGACTATTACCCAGCTGCAGCAGCGCAATAAGCGTGCTGCGCACAAAACACTGCAGCTCTATCGTGTGGGCGCTCGCTGGTCTGGCCATCCACTTCATTTTGTTACCTGCCAAGTGGAATCGGTAGCAGAATCGGTACCGGTCCAACACCAAAGCCGTCATTGGAACGGGATCAATGGCTCCGCGCGCATCTCGACAGTGCAGCGGGAACGACGTTGGACAGGGCGATGACATCTCCCACAGCTGGTTGAGTTCGAATGCCTGCGGATGTCGGTGCTTGCTCTGGATCTCTGCTGCCAGCCACCAGCACTCTTGCTTCTGGTGACTATGATCCAGGCTGCCACACATTGATAACAGTGTTGACGTTGATGTCATCGTCGAGCTGGCCGACTGAGTAGGCGTCGGTTGCACGGCCGCCCGCTTGCAGTCAACGCTGCCCACGAATGCCGACTCTGCAGTGCCACAGTTCAACGCAGCTGCCTGACCAGGCACTTCGTGGAATGTCTCGCACCAGGCTCGCCCATTACGCGAGATTTTGCGGTACGCCACGCTCATGTCATCACAGTCTATCACTTCCAGTATTCCGGCGTATATGGCATGAGGCCTCAAGATAAACCGCAGCACGCCTGCATTACCGCCATTCTCTCTGTCAGAATAGCCTACAGATACCGACCGCTCGGGGATGCACCCATGCGTTTGCACGCAATGTCCATACCAAGCTCCGTAGTCGCCTTGTGATGCACTGCTTCCACTGTAGGTTAAGCGCGAGCTCGGCCAGCGCTCGGCAATGGATTGCGACTCCAGATCTACACTACCCTCCCTGCTTGGCCGCTCTATTGCCGGATAAGCGCCGTACCTGTACGCTGTGCAGTACGACGATGTGCTGTATGCTGCAGTGCTACCGACCAGCGTAGCGCCGCTAGTAGTGCTCCTATCTGAGCTGGTGTCATCCCACCCGCCAATACTCCTGCTACTGATGCTGCCATATATACCAGACTCTGTTGTGCTCTGTGATTGCCAGTGGCTTGATCGGCTGCTATTGCGCTCAACATCTGCATAGCTGGTCGACGAGCCCTTCTTTGCCGCTCCATTTCGCCTAAACATTCGCAGCAACTTGTTTTCGGGTCGCAGAGTCACAGCTTCACTAGTGCCAGCGTAGTGTTGGTCTATTGAATTGTCTGATAGCAATGGCGGTGGTGGTGGTGGCAGAGGACGCGTCGGTACTGGCGGCGGCACAAGTTCGGCATAGAACAGCCGCCCCATCGTGCTCTTGCCCTTGCATAGCGTCTGGTTGAGTGCTGCGCTAGCGTCGCATGCAAAGAGCGGCATCGACAACCTTCTCTTGTGTGGCGCCCCCGCCCTGGCGTGGCTCTGCTTTCTAGCCAGATCGGGATCCTTTGGCAGCATAAGTGTATCGGTGTGGAGTATTTCGGATAGTATCAAGAAAGCTCTTTGTGCAAATATCGAATATAACGAGCAGTGGAGATATTAATATCATAAAACAACAACCCCAGAGTTACAGCAGATAGACAACTAGCTAAAAAAGACAAGCCATTCATTTTGCTCTCTGTTTCTCGCCTAAGCAAGAGTTGTCTGGGCAGCTCTCAACTAGATTGATGGAAATGTCAGGACCTGGGCTCCCGCTTTTTAGGCAATATCCACACCACCGGTTCCGACAGCGTGGGCTTTTTTCTATATTTATTTTGCGACAAAGCGGTCATATAAAGGCAATAATTGTAGTGAAGGGAGGGCTGGCCAGGAATCTAAAATTTGCGGGGAAATATCGTATTATTGCTTTTCGCGGCTAGACCCACGCTAGCCAACAATAATACCAAGGACATTTGGCGCTCAGTATCCTCTCGCCCAATCTCGACACGTTTTTTTGCTACACTGTTAATATTAGCTACTAAAATGACTGATATGGGCAATACAGAAAGCTCTTTAAAAGGGGTATAGCAAGAAAAGGAAGAAAAACATGTAGAAAAGAAGAGGCCTGTCTTTCACTCGCGTTTTGGGACGCTAATAGGCACAACAGGCTCGGCATACCGCAATGTCCACTCGATAGCAGTCTCGATGGCCCTCTTCTCATCTGTCTTCCACTGCTCCGCAACGTCGTTCGCCAGTGGGTCGTCAGGGTTGGGCGCCGACAGCAGTGCTTGAATCGATAGCAGCACGGTGCGGATCTGCAGCGCTGGCGACCACTTGTCCTTGAGGATGTCCAGGCAGATACGCCCCAGCTTGTCGATATTCGGGTGGTACATCTTTGTCAGGAACCGTACCTTGGGTGGTTGCATAGGATACTCATCGGGCAAGTACAGCTCCAGCTTAAAGCACCCTTCTACAAGGAAAAGAGCAAAAATACGAGGTTAAGCACGGTACTGACTTTGTCCGGTCACACTAACAAGCAACAACAACAACAACAACAAGGCATTCTGCCTGTAACCGTACCTGCGTAGGGAGAGTCCTTGGGCCCGTTCATGCGCACGCTAAAGTATCGAATGTTGTCCTCAATAGGCTCGGCCACGATTCCTGGAACGGGATCCTGTCTGAGACGCTCGGCCTCCTTCAAGATTCGCTTAGATGCCATAGACATTCTTTAGTAGAGCAGACACCGGGGTCGATTGAGGATTAGTAATTAGAATTTCTATTCAAGAGAAAAGCAAGCTAGCGTGTACAAAGAACCGCTGGTGGGCATATGGCCGAACCGCTGCCACATCAGCTCGTCCATCCCATCCAAACGAGCTTTCTTTCTTTGGTAATTTTGTTTCTATGGAAATCAGACTAGATTCCTTTTCGGCACCCTCGTTCGATGTCAAGGCGTGGGTGAATGAGCAGCTAGCCGAGCTAGATGGCACCTCTGCATTTGACGATGAAAGCAGCGTGACTGGCAAGCAAAGTGCCGACACTCTTACACAAAGACTGACGACACAGCTTCACTTTCTAGCGACCAACGCACAGCAAGGGAACGACAGGATAAAGGCGCGGTTTAGGCACCAGGCTACACAGCTTACGCGGGACATTTCAGCACTCACAAGGCTCGTGCAAGAGACGCAAGAGTCTATTTCAGAGTTTTCGGCCACAGTAGATGCACGAGCGCAGTCGGCGCGGGCTGTACAGCGCATAGTCGACATTGACGTAGTCCGGACTCAGCTCGAGCGGACAGTGGTAGCTCTGGACAACATGCGCAGCTATTCCAATCTACCTCAAAAGATCGCAGCATTGGTTGATAGTGGCGAGCTGAGCCAGGCATGGGACCTGGTAGACGGTGTTGAGCGAGTGGGAGGCTCGAAGGAAGGCAGCGCTTCTGTCAACATCGATGTCATCAAGGGATTCCGCGAACAGCTCACTCTAGCTACAACACAGCGGCTGAGCGAGGCAGCAACAGCTCATAAAGCTGAGCACATGGTCGAAGCGGCACGGCTGCTTGCTGCACACGGACACAGCGACACCATCCGTACGACGTACTTGAAGCAGCGCCTAGAGATCGGTGCCGGCGTGGTGCAGTCAGCTATCGCTGAGCATGTAAATGCAAACGACGGCGGCTTGCATGGTGTGCTAAATGTGGTTTCTGATCTGCTTTCTCAAGAGCGAGCTTTCGTCGAGGCTGCCGGCATGCAGTCGCCAGAGTCATTGCTGGAAGCCGTCTTTGAGGGCCTGCTCGAGCTGGTAGTGCCAACACTCCGGAGCGTGGTTCGCAATAGCCAGCAAGTTGTTGTTGCTGCTGCTGACGGTGAGTCAGACATACTTTCTACGATTGACATTTACCGCCTAGTTACGGCATTCTATGCAGACATCCTCAACGTGCTCGATCTGTGCTCGCTTAGCGTTGGCGATAGTACTGCTGAGAAACCCGCTTTGCTGGTTCGACCCGTTCCCAAGTCGCTGAAGATGCTGCTGGGGCCATTTATACCCTGCATGGACAGGGTCTCGAAGGCTGAATTTGCGCGCATCCACTCAGCTGGGCTCGCGAGGCTGAAAGGGACTGACTTGGACTATAGCCGTACCGAGCCGTTTATCCGGGAAGCGTCACAGGCGATGCGCGAGATCTTTGTCGACATTGAGCAAGCTGTGGAGCAAATGCTTGGTGTTTTACCAGTGTCGATGGCCGAGGGTGTAGCAGCCTCGGTAGCTGGGCTGGTAGATGACATTTCGGCGTGGCTGGTAGACAAAATGTCTAGCATTGCAGAGCATGCTGGCGTATCCCTGAGCGAGCTAAAAGACTATACCCAATTGGTTCCTCCGAAGGGTAGGAAAGCCCCCAAGGCAAAGTTCGAGTGTGCCGTGTATCAAGCGCTAAGTGCAGGGCCGAAGCTTGAGAGCGTGTCAAGTGTCATTGGCGTATCTGTGCTGACCAGGCTATTGGAGCAATTTGTCGCAGCCCTGTCAGAGTCTATGGCGAAGCACTGGAGCAAGGCCTTGGCATTGGCGACATCGCTGAACACCCCGGCGCGGCTACTTGTTTCCGTATGTATGGAATCATGCAATACGCCTGCCGAGCTGGTGGAGAAGGTGTCTCAAGTTGCTGTGTCGCCCGAGGAACTCCCACTCGCAGTAGCACAGCGCCTTAACGAGGCGGTGTGCCGTGTATCGCGCGTAACAGCGTCGATGTCGTTCTTCATGCTGACTAGCGCCTTCCGGCCGCCGCTTAGCCGGATTGCAATGCTTGGAGTGTGGCATGAGCAGCGCACATCAAAGTCCAGCATGAATGTGGAGGTGCCACAGTTTAGCTGCTCGCCATCTGAAGAGGCGGTAGACATTGGCGAGAAGATGCATATTTTGCTGCCAGAGCTCGAGCAGATCGATATGATGGACACGCAGTTTGTGCGCGGCGCTGAACTTGAGGACGTCGTCCCGCCGCTGTACAGCTCTATGCTCACGTGGCTGCGAGTGGACACAGATCTACAAACAAAGCAGCACCAGCAGGTGGAGGCAGAGTCGATGATGCCCGTGCTGTGCCTTGTACTCGAAGTGGTGCTGCAAAACATGGCGCGCCAGCTGTGCCTGATCAAGGCACCACTAAGCGGACACGGCAAGCTGCAACTGGTAGCCGATGTGGAGTATGTGGCCAGCGTGGTGTCATCGTTCACGGCGTTGTCCTCGTCAGTAGAGTTTGAGGAAGTTGTCATGGCTCTGAAGCCAGATTCCGATACACAGGATGATGTTGCCAGTAGCAACACATCAGCGGAGGCTTTGGCGGTACGAGCTAAGATGCGCGCCTTACTAGCTGAATAGAAATGTTGTACAATTCAAACAGGTGGAAAAAGGGGAAAGACATGGTAGTTATACAGAAGTGCCAGTGCCAGCAGCACTGTCAATGGCGGAGTCGTAGCCGCTGGCGGGAGTAGCAGGAGTGGCCGAGCGAGGATCCATTGACCCGACGGAATGGGTATCCCAGACAGACTGGTGTTTGAGGTCCATGACAGCCTGCGGGAAATAAGGAGGGTTGTACGCCGAGGATACTGAGGTATGCGTAGAAAGCTGCACCTTGGACGATGGGCTCAGCGAGGGCATAGACGGCATAGACGGGCCAAGTGGATGGTGCTGCTGCTGCTGCATGAATAGTGGCGGTGGCGACGTAGCCGGAGTTACACTGACGCTGTTGCTATGGACCCCAGTAGCCGCGGCAGAGTTCATCAAGAAGAGCTGCTGCTGGCTCTGGCTTTGAATGGGAGCAGAGTGCGGCGGCGGGAGCATACTTTGCAGTTCAAATGAACCCATAGCAAAATCTTGACCAGTAGCCGGTGCTGTTTGAGGCGGCGGTGGGTGGTTCACGCCAGGGAAGACATGCGACACAACGTCGTCAGTACCAAATCCGTACGAGGCAGCGGCAGCAACGGCAGCGGCCATGGCGGCAGCGGGGTCGGTGGCAAACGCTGAAGGAGACGAGGCCGAGGAAAGCAAATCGCCTTGCGAGCGAATGGCTGACAGCGCAGCAGCGGAGGCCGACGAGACGTCAGTAAGGGGCGGCGGGGGCATGGCGTACCGGCCAAGCGACGATGCCGAGTGTGAGGGACCGCCTAGGCTGGAGGCACAGGGTAGTCCAGATGGACCGGTGTCGCTGCGGCGGGTGGGTGTCTGGGCAGTATCGGCGTAATGGCCAGGGCTGCGTCCACGCACAACGATGGGCGAAGACGTTGTAGATGCGACTAGGCAGCGCTCGCCGTCATCACAGTCGGCCAGCAGATCAACGACCAGCGTGTAGTACTGCTGTGCGGCACGGCGCTTGCCGTTGTTGGCAGTGGCGGTTTTGAACTGAAGGCGCTCAAAGCACACAGTACTTGAGCTGATAGCACTAGGCCCGCCGGTGCACCTGATCGGCTGTGCCTGCGGCGTTGTCTGCGGGCCCTTATCGCGCTTGGGCGTGTGTTGAACCAGCTCCACATCTTTATCGCGCGAACTGGCCACTTGTGCCGAAATCGCCACCAAGAAGCGCACTGCCGTGTGAGCTGTGCCGCTCGCATCCATTATTACGCATGGGCATTCTTGGTCAGGCACCGGTCCGCGCTCACCCACTAGCCCAAAGGTGCAGCTCACTTGGAAGTAGTTGCGTCGGTAGCATGTCCACTCATTGTCTGCCAAAAAGAACCCGCGGTCTACCTGGGGAGACATCCTTACTGCGAATCTGTTTGTTCCATCCATGCTGACCACCTGCTGTAGCTGCCGCACCATGCCGAAAAACGGAATGTCCTCGGCTGTGCTGCTCTGTGGCAAGGTGCTGCGTCGCCTCGACGATGCTGCTTTATCAGCCCCACCGCCTAGCGTCGTCATTGAGGAGCTGGGCGTCTTGCACCACTCTAACAGACTGGGGGTTTCGCTGTTCTCGCCCATTCCGCCGCTAAACCGTTATCGAAAATAAAAAATTGTGACAGCAATATTAGACCTGACATAGCACAAAGGCATGCATGAATGATACATGGACAGGAGAGTCTCAACATACCTGGAAGCTGAGGCATTTAGTGCCGTCGACAGTGCCGGACTATGCCGACCGGTAGCGGCATCCACATACAACGGCTGGAGCTGCTGGTTGGTTGCACTCGAACTACAGGTATGAAGAAAGACAGGCCAGTAAAAAGGGCGCAAACGGGTTTAGCCAATCCGCAATTCAGCAGAAAAAATTGCCTTTTGCTGGTTTTACAGGCCGCTCCAGCGCCCAGCCATTGGCTGCGGGAATCAACTAAAAAAAAGCGTTCTTTTGCGCACCTCCTTCCCCCGCACAGGCATGGGGCGACAATCCACGCCTGCTGGGTAAAGGAGCAAAAGAGTGTTGGATGCGAGAGGCGTGTGCAGGCTGGCGACAAGTCTGCCAAGTGAAAGGAGGCACATTTTGTCTGGGAGAAGAGGGGAATGATCGACAAATTACTTGCTCCAAACAGATTGTTACTCCTTTTTTCCCTTTATCTGCATAAGGACACGGCCCCAGAAAAACAATAGTGGCAGACAGATAAAAATAGTCAAGTGTTGAAGCAAAACCGGATGAACCAATGCACAAGGCATGCAAGTGTCTTCTTACCTGAGGAACGGAACGTGGAGTCCGTAGTTTTGAAACGCGCTTTGGCTTGCCGAGTTTGGCAGCATGCCGCCTGATTGCTGCAATTGCATTTGCATTTGCTGCTGCTGCTGCCGCTGCTGCTGCTGCTGCTGCTGCTGTTGTTGTTGCTGAAGCGCTGGTGGTTGCTGGTGCTGATGGGGGGCTGGCGCCAACTCTGCTAGCGTCGAGGGGAACTGCGATACAACCCGCATAGCCTCGGTGTACTGAGAAGACACATTAGGCGACCACGACGGGGGCGTATGCTGCTCGATCATGGGTGGCGCTTTTTATCTTGCTGGGCGTGCTTGCGAGAGAGGACAGAGTGCGAGGTGATGATGATTACCGGAAATAAAAATATAGGCGTCGGATCTACGAACACAGTAGTACGAACGTATAGGGACGGCGAGAAGGGGACGTACTGAGCAAAATAGAATGGACGAAGGGTAACGTGGGAGAGCTGGTGTGGTACTGAATACAAGGATATGAACGCTGGACTAAAAAAGAAGTGGAAATACAAAGGCGGTGGCAGGTAGAGAGGAGGAGGAAGGGGGTGTTCTTTACTAATACAATTTCGCGAGTGACAGCCGACGGGATGGGCGACGAGTGGATGTAGGAAGGAGGTTTTTTCTATTGCAAAGGGTAGGTATTGGATGACTGTTTTTGTTTGTTTTCAGAGGGGAAGGCTAGACTTGTGCACTGTCGCCTATTATTTCGGGAAGGGGGCCACTATTTATCGACTGAATCATGCCTGCTTCTCTCCTTATCTAACAAGAAGGGGAGGGGGACATTTACCCTCCCCCATGAGACAGATCCATCCCTACTATTTGCTCACAAGACAAATTATTTCAGGCTCTCATGCACATTGACAGTTTGTTTGGCTCCGCTTCCGCCTCGCCCGATCTTCCCCGTCCAGTTAGCGTCAACCAAAAGTCTCCCCCCCATTGATAGTGAGCGCGCGTCATCGACAGGCTCCCCCTGCCTCCCCACTTTTTTTCCTCGGAGAGTAGTGGGGTAGACCGAGTCCTAATGCGGTATTTCTCGCTGATTTGGCGACCGAAAAACACCGAGCGCGAAGCACCATACCTGGTCGTTATCCTGGCCTGGAGGAAGCTTTTTGGCAACCGAGGCACGCTATATAAACATGAACATGCGGGGGGGGCGTATCATAAATAATAGTGACCCTAGCCAACTTAGGTGATGGGTAAACAGGGCTTATCTGGCTAACCGATGGCTAAAAATACACCAAACAGCGGCTGTTTGCATTCATTCAGCTTGCTTTTGGTGCTGCAGACGATCGAGGATCAATATCACGCGTTGGTAAAAAATACTTGGGGAAAGATCAGCCCTACCGCCCCGGCCAACAACTATCCAGTACGCTCTCGCAGATGATTTAATTCGCGAGCGTCGTCGCCATTCTTCCCCCAAAAATCAAAAAATTGTTGGTATATATCGAGTGCCGCTTTCGTTTGGCCACTACCCTTGAAGTGCTCGGAGCAAACGGAGTGCAATTGCCCGCATGTCCTTTTTGAAGAGTTGAGACATTTGGGGTTTTTTCTTTCCACTCCAGGCTGCTGCGGTGGAATGCCAGCTGGGCACGAGACTACAAATTAATAGTCCAATGCCGCGCTTGCCGATCTCACCCCCCCCAAATAATACGAGATTGGGACATTCTTTCCTTCCAAGGACCCACCCCAACTAGATAAAAAATTGGCGAGGGTAGCGCGTGAGAATAAAGCTGCTTGGCACGTTCACGCCTGGCGACCGGGCCAAAAGCCCATCCATTCAGCCAGGGGGTGCATGGCGGAAGGTCTCTGCAGAATGCGCGGCGATATTCCAGGACGATTTATTAGTGCCTTTGTCCATCTGTTTGCCTCGCGGGATAAATAGATACAGGGAAATGACATAATCAAAATTCACTCTTGGATTACGGTGCGGGTGCGAGTCTCGGGGTAGTGTATATCGAGCTCTCGGCGAAGCTTGGCGCCGCCCAGGTCAAACAGAAGGGTGATCTGGCCAAACACGTAGACCAAAGTAGCGGCATAGAAGAAATTGGCATTGCCCGTTCCCAGCTCGATCCACAGATGCCAAAACACGGGAGCCAGGCCAACTCCGTACATGAGCAGATTGGCGGACAGGAACGAGTACTGCAAGTACTTTGCCAGCTCCTCAAACAGCGGGAGCAGGCCCAGAAACAGAGACAGGTCGCCCCACGACGGGTAGGACTTGAGGGCGGAGATGATGCCTACAAGCATGGTGCCCGCAAACAGCGGATCGTCGCGGAAGCGCCACGACACGGGGACGGCAAAGGCGAGGGCGGTGAGCTGGAAGACAACAAAGAAGAACGGGCGGAACTCGTCGAATATCTCTATGAAAAAGTACCAGAACAGGCCCACGTTTGGCTGCAGGTCAGCAGCACGCAGCGTAAAGTCGACTGTTGCCGCAAAGTACTGCGCGCCAAACACAGCGGCGAACAAAAGGTGCAAGGCACCAGCGACAAGGGCGAATTTGGCCAGAGTCAGGCCGATCTCGCCGACCAGCCAGCGGCGCCGTGCCTTGTTGCTCGGAGGTGCAGCCGCCATCAGGGCTATGGGAGCAATGAGGACGGCTGGGTATAGCGATAGGTGTGCGGCGACAGCAGCGAATACGATGGCCTGGTTGGCTAGGCCGATGATGCCAGAGTAGAGCGCCGATACGATGGCCAGGTGGCTGAACACAATAGTCGACTTTGCCAACGTCGTAGCAACAGTCAGCGGATTGAACAGGTACATGGTGGCAACAGCAGACGGCGTGCATACGAAGCGGATCTCTCCAGGAATACGGCCTCCGCTATTGCTATTGCTATTGCTTTTGCTCTTCTCGGCCTTTACGGCAGCAAGCCTAGCCAAAATCAGGGCAATCGCTGCGTCGACAGCAACATACACGACGTTGGTGGCCAGGTCGGGCAATGGGTGCAGTGCTCGGAAGAGAATGAGCAAGAGTGGCGACTGGTGGAACAGGCCGCCGCCATAAGGCGACGTGTTGTGGCGGCTTAGATGCACGCCCTCGACTAAGCGCTTGTAGCTGGTAACTGGTGTCGACAGCTCTACGCGCCCGGACAGGTAGTGCGCAACCAGATCCGGAAACATGGCAAGAATTATCAGGCGGATGGCGCTCCCAGCTAGCAGCACGCGAAGCAGGCGGCGGCGCTCAGCGGCTTCGGTCCGAAGCAATTGCTGCTTCAGGGCAGTGATAATAGCAGCGCCCGGCGTCTGCTCGGCGGGAGCGGCCTTTTGTTCGCTGTCGGCAGACATTTGTGATTTAGATGGCGGAATGGGGTTGAAATGCAAAATAAAAATTAATAGGCAGTGGGCGAGAAGCAAAAGGACAAGGGGAGAGGGCTGCGACGCCGCAGCCTTGAGAAGAGAGGGATCGTGGCTGCGATCTGCTGCTGCCTTTTTTCTCCGTCTTTCTTGGAGCAGCTCATAATTGCACTGGATAATTGAAATGTCGGCTAATGGAGTGCGCGTAGGCGTGGAGCCATGCGGAGTGGTAGCCGACGGCGACGCGTTTGTGGTGGGAGAGATGGAGCGGTGCGAGGCGGACTTTGCCGTGCTGGCTGTGACGCACAGGGCAGAGGCAGCCGTGGATCGGGGGTACTTTATACTGTCCGAGGTGGTTGTTAAGACGTCTCAGCACGCGTACTGCGTGCTGGGCCGAGCGTCCGCGTGGGGAGACTCTGGTCTGCTGTCCATGGAGCTGCAGCTTGCAGCGTACGTTGGGCTTAAGCGCGTGCTGGCGCCCGAGCTCAGCGCATCGACCAGCGCGACTAGCTATGCGCGCACGCTGCTGGCGCTGGTGTCCAACACAGCCGGAGTGCCCGTTGTTGTGCGAGTGCGGGCGTCAGAGGGCGCGTGGGCAAGGTGGAACCGAGTGCGCATGCTCTGTGGCCACCAAGCGCGATTGCAGCTAGCCCTGGAGCTGGGCGACGACGCCTGCGATCTGCCGCAGTGGCGCGCCGAGCCCGTGCAGCTCATAGTCCTTCCAACACGCATGTTTGTGCGCAACGCTGCTCGATACCCAGTGCTGCGCAAAGACCACCAGGCCGAGATCAAGCGCTGGATGGACCACGCAGTGGCCTACGTCATCCGCCAGTCCAGCGAGGACGAGGGCGCGAATATGGCTGACTACGTGCGGTACCTCCGCTTTCTGGCGGGTACTCTGGAGGATCCAAGTGCGGCCGCGGCGGCATCGGCAGAGTATCGCGATGTGCTGCAGGCTCCACTGCAGCCGCTGATGGACCATCTAGAGTCGGCGACCTACGAGACGTTTGAGATGGACTTGCCAAAGTACGACCACTACGAGCATGCCATGCTGCGTGCCATCCAAGACTCGCCCCAAGAGAAGCTTGTGCTGATGGTCGTCGGAGCTGGCCGCGGCCCGCTAGTCACCCGCGCCCTGCGAGCAGCCCGCCAGGCTGGGCGCTCGGTGCGAGTGATTGCCATTGAAAAGAACCCCAGCGCCCTCGTTGAGCTGCAGCTGCGCAATGCCAATGACTGGGGCCACCAGGTGACTCTGATCCGAGCCGATATGCGCGGCTGGGTTCCCGCTGAGCGGGCTGACATTCTGGTCAGCGAGCTGCTTGGCTCATTTGGCGACAACGAGCTCTCACCCGAATGCCTCGATGCAGCCTGCCGCCTGCTGCTGGCTCCCCGCGGAGTGTGTATCCCGCAGAGCTACTCTGCCTATGTGGCGCCGCTGTCGTCAGCCCTCCTCCACGCCCGCGCACAGGCGTATGGCGGTGGCCACGGCCTCGAAACGCCCTATGTCGTCAACATCCATGCTGCTCATATACTGGCCAAGCCCCAGGCCATGTGGTCGTTCAGCCACACCCAGGCTAGTAGTGGTCAGGTCCTGGGCGATAACCGTCACAATCAACGCCAGGCGTCAGCGACGTTTGGCACAGAGTCTTCGTCACTCGTGCATGGCTTGGCAGGGTACTTTGACGCCGTGCTCTACGGCAACATCGAGCTTAGCATTCGTCCTGATACGCACACTGAGGATATGCATTCATGGTTTCCCATGTACTTCCCTATAAAGGTAATCCCCAGTCACCACGCTTCAGCCATACATGGCTGACCAAAAGCCACACATATTTTTATTCTTACTAACCCACACCCCGCGTTGGTGTTTGCATTATGCATTTATTTTGTAGCACCCCATGACGGTGAGCCCCGGAGATGAGCTGACTGTCCATATGTGGCGCCGCTCCCGGGAATCCCGCACTTGGTATGAGTGGGCCGTAGAATCATCCAAAGGGGAAGCTTCCTCTTCTTCTTCACTCATCCACAACATCAACGCCCACGAGTACTGGATTGGCCACTAGATCCCATTTGCCAAGAACTGTGAAATGCTTTGCTGCCTTAATTTTCCACATCTCCGCATGTAATGCCAAAGACTGGGTATTAATAGTTTCCTTTTGATAATTTTTCTACTAGCTCTGACTTGGCACCCGCCAAGGAACAGAATAGGCCAAAAAGAGACCCTTTTTTTCCCTTTCCTCTCCTTTCCTCTCTTCTTTCATTCTCTCCTGCTACTTTCATTTTTTGTGTAGATAAGCTACTGCCCTTTCGCCGAACAACGAACGCCACCATCGGCTTTTCCTCATTCCATTGGTCTAAAGTTCCGGTTCTTTCAGTTCTCGCTCCAAATTTCGCCTTTTTTCTCTATTTTTCTGTAAATCGCTGGAAGAGAAGGCGCGTTTATTTCTTTTGGTTGCTTTTTTTTAGAATGGCGCAAGGAGCCAGCCCGCGGCGAGTACCATGGATAAAGCGACTGTTTATGTCGCCAGCCAGCCGCAAACGCCTAGCCGAAGTAGAAGCAGCCGAGGCAGCAGTAGGGGCGCGGCGTACAGTGTATGTCAACGTTGGGCTGCCTCCATCAGCGCTGGACGGTCATGGGCGCGCTCCACATTACCCAGCGAACCAGATCCGCACAGCAAAGTACACGGTTATGTCGTTTGTACCAAAGAACCTGTTTGAGCAGTTCCGGCGCGCAGCAAACATGTACTTTCTATTCCTGCTTATTCTGCAGTTTGTGCCTGCTGTGACTACGGGCTCACCTGGGCTTAGCGCGTTGGCGCTCTTCACTATCGTATTTCTGACCATGGCTAAGGACGGATACGAGGACTCCAGGCGAAGCGTTAGTGACCGCGAAGCCAATCGCGCTCCGGCCTATGTGCTGGGCAACTCCTGGGTCAATACGAATAAGCCACCTTCGCACTTTTTCCGGTCGCGGGGGATCATGCGTCTACTGTGGTCCGATTCGGGCGCTGGCGGCACCGTTGGTGGAGCCGGCTCGGGTGCAGTACCCGCCGCAATGACCCATGCCAGCGACGTCGATATCGGTATAGACAGCGGCGCCTGGCTCCGGACCGAATGGCGCCACCTGCATGTTGGCGACATTGTACTGCTGCGCGATGGAGATGCAGTTCCTGCCGACGTCCTTCTGCTGAGTACCAGCGAGGACGACGGGTCCTGCTTTGTCGAGACTAAGAACCTTGATGGAGAGACTAATCTCAAAGCGAAGGCTGCCTTGCCATCCACCTCCCACCTGGTATCGCCACAGCAGTTGGGGCAGTTCACGTGTACTGTCGATGCCGAGCCGCCCACTACGCAGCTGTACTCATTTAAAGGGTCGCTCCAGGTGCTGAGTGCCAGTGGCTCTTCCTCAAAGGCAAAGGAGCCCCTAGGTGTCGATAACCTATTGCTGCGCGGTAGCGTTGTGCGTAATACGGCGTGGACAGCTGGCGTCATTTTGTTTACGGGCAACGACACCAAGATCATGATGAACGCTGGCGAGACTCCGTCGAAGCGCAGTCGCATCGAGCGCATGATGAACTACCAGGTCATGTCGCAGTTCTGCCTGCTGTTTGGCCTGTGCATGCTCTCTGCCGTGTTGGGCGGTGTCTACTATGGCCGGCCCAATTCCTTCCAGGATATGTTTATCGTAAAATACCAGTCCTCATCCGGCCGCTCTGCCCCGCTGTATGGATTTCTGACGTTTTGGACGTCGCTTATCCTCTACCAGACGGTGGTGCCTATCTCGCTGTACGTGTCGATTGAAGCAGTCAAGGGCTTCCAGGCGTACTTTATCAGCCAGGACATTGACATGTACTATGCGCCGCTGGACCGCCGCTGCACTCCAAAGTCCTGGAACCTGTCCGATGATCTGGGTCAGGTGGAGTACATATTCAGTGACAAGACTGGCACGCTGACTCAGAATGTCATGGAGTTCCGCCAGTGTTCCATTAGAGGCCGCGTATACGGCGAGATTGTTGGGGACGACGAGCCTGGCAAGGCTGCTGACTTGCGGCGCCAGATGGATGCAAAGCTGGAACAAGTTTGCGAGCACCCGTACCCATATCGCCAAGGCCAGACCACGACGTTCTTGGACACTGCTATCCACAACGATCTGCACGTCGACAGCACGCAGGCCCATGCTGTCTATGAGTTCTTTACGGTTCTGGCTCTATGCCATAACGTTATCAGCCATACGCCAGATCCTGCGCAACCCCATGTTGTTGAGTACAAGGCCCAGTCGCCCGATGAGGCAGCCTTGGTCGCCACTGCTCGCGATGTGGGCTTTGCCTTTTTGCGTCGTGACCGCGACCGTGTCATCTGCAGCTTCCTGGGCCACGAGCAGACCTACCAGCTGCTGGCCACGCTCGAGTTTACTAGCGCTCGCAAGCGCATGTCAGTCATTGTGCGCCGCGATGACGGGCACATCATGCTTCTGTGCAAGGGTGCCGACTCTGTCATTCTAGAGCGTATCCGCGATAACCAGGATCGCATACGTCAGGCCACGCTCGACGACCTTGAGCTGTTTGCGAACCACGGACTTCGCACCCTATGTCTGGGCTACCGGTTTCTCAACGAGGCCGAGTACACGCAGTGGCGTGTGGGCTACGACCAGGCAATGGCCAGCCTGGATGATCGTGATGCCGAGGTCGAGCGTGTCAGCGATGCCATTGAGCGCGAGCTGGAGCTCATTGGAGGCACTGCTATTGAGGACAAGCTCCAGGATGGCGTCCCTGAAACCATTGCCCAGCTGGCCCTGGCTGGCATTAAGCTGTGGGTGCTTACGGGCGACAAGACGGAGACGGCCATTAATATCGGGTATAGCTGCAACTTGCTCAACAGCGACATGCAGCTTATTGTCGTCAAGGCTGAGTCCCAGGAGGCTACGCGCGAGCAGCTGGAAAAGGCCCTAAGAGAGTTTGGTGACTACCATGGCGACTTGTCGTACAGCGGCGGCGGCGGCGGTGCCATGGCTGGCGTTGCGCCCAAGAGCGTTGGTGCGTGGCGACGTCTTGTGCGCCGAAAGGAAAAGCCGCCTATGGGCGGCGCGTATGATATGGAGCGCCGCCATGGGCTGCGTGGCGTGTGGGATAACGTACGCACGCGCAACATTCCCGACTCCTCTTCTTTGCTCAAGCGTGAGGCGCCGCTGGCGCTTATCATTGATGGACACTCGCTCAAATATGCGCTGGAGCCAGAGCTGACACCGCTGCTGCTGGAGCTGGCTGTGCGATGCAAGTCTGTTGTGTGCTGTCGCGTGTCGCCCTTGCAAAAGGCCTTGGTAGTGCGCATGGTCAAGGAGGGCCTGGGCACTCTGTGCCTGGCTATTGGTGACGGCGCTAACGACGTCAGCATGATCCAGGAAGCCGATGTCGGCATTGGCATCAGTGGCGAAGAGGGGCTGCAGGCTGTCATGGCCTCCGACTACTCTATCGCTCAGTTCCGGTTCCTGCAAAAGCTCCTGCTCGTGCATGGGCGCTGGGCGTACCTGCGGATCACTTCGATGGTGCTGAATTTCTTTTACAAGAACGTCGTATTCACTGTGTCACTCTTCTGGTTCCAGCTGTTCTGCCAGTGGTCGGTGTCTAATTTCTTCGACTACACGCTGATTATGCTCTACAATATGCTGTACACGTCGCTACCTCCCGGCGTTCTGGGCGTGTTTGACCAGGACTTGCCTGCTGTTATGGGCATGGTCGTGCCGCAGCTGTACAAGCGAGGCATTTACAAGCTGGAGTACTCGATGGCGCGCTTCTGGATGTACATTATTGACGGGTTGTACCAGTCGGCAGCTATCACCTTTTTGGTCGTTTACGCGTACTACTTTAGCGCTGCTGCGCAGAGCAATGGCCTCGACAGCGCTAACCGCGACGACATCGGCACAGTGGGCGCATTCTGCGTGGTTCTTACCACAAACCTGTACATGGGGCTGAATAACCGCTCGTGGACGTGGGTCATGCCCCTGGCACAGCTCTTTGGCCTGGCTATGCTTCTGGGCGTGTTCTTTGTCTATGGCGTCATCTACGATACTGTATTTTCGTCGGGCGCTGCCGTGCGCATATTCGTGCAAATCGACTTTTGGCTGCTCCTGGTAATGACAGCCATCGTCTGCCTGATGCCGCACTACATGGCAAAGTTTGTGCGCTCTGCGTGGTATCCGACCGACACCGACATTGTGCGCGAGATTGTGCATGGGTTCCGCCGCCGGCGCAAGAGCAAGAAGGTTGTCGTTGCCACGCGCCCGTCTCGCGGCATGCTGAACCACGCTGCGTCCAGTCCACATAAAGACGTGCCGTTTGGCGCTATTCCCGAGTGCAAGGCGTCGCCGACTGGTGGCAGGCAGTGGCGCCAGCAGTGGCGCCAGCGCCAGGCTGCTGCTGCCGCTCATACCATGGAGGGCGCCATCCCGCTGGAGGACTTGACGCCATATCGGTCGCCAGTGTCCACGAGTCCGCGTGTCGCTACGCCACAGACGCCGACACGCTCGGGCAACGGAGACCCGCTTAACAGGCCCGGCATGTACCAGGGCGTGCCGTATCCGGAGGCCGATGCAGCGCTGATCTCCTGCTTGCACAACCTGGCGCACATGGGCGACCCGGCTTCTGCTGCTCCCTCGGCGACTTTGCAGCCGGGTAGTGGCGGCGAGCACCACAATATCCTGAAGCGCATGTCTGTGCACCAGCAGCAGCGCCGTGCCTCTAAGAATATGCCCAACTTTGACGCGGAGGATGTGTACTCGCCGCCTCGGGCTGCTGACATTTTGCTGCATGAGTACGCTTACCAAGCGCCCTCATCGCGTCACGGCGTGCGGCGCCAAAGCAGCGTGGCTGCCAGCATACGCTCGTCCATTTATTACCTCGATGACGGCTCTGTCCAGCCGTACACCGGGTATGCGTTTGCCCAGCAAGAACGTCCACCGCAGCCTAGGCAAAAGGAGCGGGGCCGCCACTTGCACAAGCGCCAGCGCTAAGCGATTTTGTTTACCCTGTTGTTATTAATTTTATGTGCCCCTGTCCCACCTGACACCATCTATCTAGACGCCATGATACCTTCAAGCCAAAGCGATGATCTCAATTGTTGGGGCGGAAAAAGGAAGGCTATCAGCGGTCCGCGTGCAAATCCAGAAATGTATTTTTGGATCTGCAAGCGTCATGCATGTGGGGACGGGAGCCCTGTACTTTTATTGGCTCTTTGCCATGCCAAAAATCAAGGAGCCGCTTTCTCTCCCCACCCCCTGTCTCTGGCGTGGGCCAAACTGGCGACGATCGCGCTTGAGGTTGTCAGCAATTAGCGATTGACACCCCTGCTCGCAGTTATTGCCAGTGCTGCGCTGTTTTCCGATGACATGGTGGACATAAAAAGAAACGGCCTTTGGAGCCATCTTGCTCACAAGACACTCCTCCTTGCTTCCGCCTTCTTTAATACCCTTTTCTCCACCTTTTTTTACCTCTTTCCTATTTGGAGGTCCAAACCCCTGGTACCGCCACCTTATCTCACAATGTACTCGCTTACTGTTTCCGGCTGTGTGGCTGTGATTCTGGCTGCCTCGGCCCTTGTGTCCTCTACTGTCATCCCTGAGGGAAAGTTCCCCAAGCGTGAGAAGACTGATGCCGCGCCCCGCATTATCGGCGGCCAGCCCGCTCCGAGCACCTCCTTCCCGTACATTGCTTACATTGCGGGCAGCCACCCTATCCACGGCGGCTCGGCCTGCACGGGTTCTCTTATCGCGCCCAACGTCGTGCTGACAGCTGCTCACTGTGCATACGTGACTGACACCATCAGGTACACTGCGTCCCAGGTCCAAGTCGGATTCTCGCACGCTCTGCCCGACCCCACTGTCGTGTTCAGGGGCTACTCAGTGTCTCGGATTATCCTCCACCCGTCGTTCAACATGCGCACACTGCGTAGCGATATTGCTCTGCTCATCCTGTCGAGCAACGTCCCTGATACCACGGCTAAGAAGGCCAAGATCCTCACTGGCTCGTACGACGCTTCTGCTACTGTCACTGCAGCTGGGTTTGGTCTCATCGACCCCTACAGCAAGACCGCTGTCTCTGATGTGTTGATGCAGGTCGATTTGAACCTTGGTACTACTGCGTTCTGCAGGTCCAATTCTCCTGGATTTGATCCCAACTACGTTCTGTGCACGGACGGAAAGGTCGGAAAGGACACTTGCAATGGCGACAGCGGCGGACCCCTGGCTATCCCCAATAAGGACGGCCCTGATGGTACTGCTCTTCTGGGCCTCACTAGCTTTGGCCCCATCAATGCAAAGAACCCCGATGGTCTCTGCGCTCAGGCTGGTATCCCTGGATACTACACCCGTATCTCGCCCTATGTCCCCTGGATTGCACAGGCTGCCAACCTCGATGCTGAGAGCATCACTGTTGCTGGATCTGGCTCGGGTCCCAACCCTGGCGTTTCGTCCTCTTCTTCCAAGCCATCATCAACTCGGACAACGACGACCAAGACTAATACCCGCACTACTCCTACTGCTGATGATAACACGGAGGAAACCCCGACTGATGAGGGCAGCGATAGCAGCCAGTCTTCTAGCTCGAGGTCTCCTCTGTTCCCGCCTGGCAGTGGTAGCCCTGCTTTGTCGGGCAACTTTGCCCTGGCTGTGGCTGTACTGGGCTCGGTTGCTGCCCTTGTTGCCGCATAGGTGTGTACATGGTCTTTTTTAAAAATTATACTCTTCTTTTTTGTTTTCTTCAATAGTCAGTGACAGCCGTTAGTATACATTTGTTGTTGTGACGAAATATCTCCTCTAAAAAACGGACCACACATTGTTGATCTTGGATGTTCACAAGTCCACAAAGGCGATGTGGAGCCTGCAAACAAGCTCTCCACATGTTGTGCTATTTTTTTTGATCCAATGCGCTTTTATAGATGTTAGTTTTTCTAAATACCAAAATAAAACCTCAGGAAAGAGACACTCTTCGTTGTTGTTGTTGCTGTGCAAAGCTGCTCTTTGTACCCAACGTACCCAACGATGTCTGAGCTGCAAAAGGATGTTCCGTTTGCTATGCTGCTCTGATTCCTTGATTGATTAGCGTCGTTAGCGCATTTGCTGCTAACAATAGATGTGGAACGACACCAATCTTTTTTTTTGCACGCAAAGGCTCTGAGGATGAGTAAGCGGGTTTGGCGCAGAGACGCATGGCGAGCTGGTCGCATGAATCACCTGAACAATGTTTTTTTTTTGCAAGACGTACTTGGATAACCATATGATTTAAAAAAGAGCAGTTTGGCCACCACCACCGGCTCGAAGTTTTTACTTGCCTCAATTTCTATTTGCTACATTTGCCAATATGCGCTTCAGTCCTTCCCTCACCGCAGTCTTGTCTATTGGTTGAATCACACATTTCTGATCCGACTATTGCTTTGCCAATCTCTTACAACTAGCTGTTTTTAGCGAGTGACCATAGTGAGAACAATCCACAGACCACCTCAGCTTACGGAATACATAGTTCCGATGGCACTGAGACTTCCCATTCAGCTGTTGGCAAGCGGCTAGTCGATGGACTAATTCCCATGCACGGAGAGAGAACTGATTTTATTGTCGTTTGTATGCGGAGATCGACTTCAACTCAAAAAAGCTATCTGTAGGTGCTATTTTTAACGGGATATAGTATGGTAGATCCTATCTTTGTAGGAAACCGCCCGCAAAGCACCATGTGCAACAAACAGCGATCATTGTTTTCAGGCCACCGAAAATCACTGTCTATTGGGACACAGCTCCATGCTCTTTGGGCTTATAGCTGCAGTTTTACCACAGCAAAAAACACATCCTTCCCTACACTTGTCCTCATTTCCTTCTTTTTTACCCTTCTCTAGAGTATACCACGATGCGTCCCTTTGTTATTCTTGCAATCATCAGTTGCCTACTGTCTCTCTGCAACGCTGCCCGCCTGATTATTCTGCAAAACCAAGCCGGCCAAGAGGAGAGATACAATTCGAATGACTACTACTGCCACCGCGTAGGCAGCAAGTTCCACGGTCCAAACAACCAGGCTGCCTCCCACGGCGGTCCGACAATGTACTATAGCGACTCGGAGTGCAAGAAACTCGTCTTTACCGACACCCTGGGATACGGGATGTTCAATAGAGTGAGCAAACCCATCAAGGCCTATCGCGCATATGATGTTTTCTACTCCACCACCAAAGCAGCTTAAAGCAAATGTGTTGCTTTTATAAATACACTTCCACCAATAAACCAGTATCTACTGGCTCTGTGATATTCTCATGCTTGCGCTGGTCGTTTTCTCGCCCAACAGGTGCACTCGATCTGGCGTGCTCGCTGAAGCCCTGCACTCTATTAGGCAACTGGATTTACTCGGCAAAAGTTTTTGTGTCACAGAACACACTACATTAAAGGCATGATTCATAGTTATTTTTGCTTTCAGCAGAGTATTTTTTTTAGTTTTTCTGTATACAAGAGTTAGATTACCATGAATCGCATCCACACAAATAAATCTCTGGCACCTTGCTTTGTAGGCATGTAACACAAGCTCCCAGATACACCCCCAAAAGTTTGCCCTATTTGCCAGTGCAACAGCAGGTTATTTTGAATGTTTGGTATAAATTGCTGCTCTTCTGCCGCTCTCTTGATAACAAACTACCATACCATCGCCTTCCATCCAACCTCTACTATGCGCTTCTTTGTTCTTCTCGCCGTTCTCAGCTGCATGCTGGCACTTTGCCACGCTGCCCGCAAGGTTACTCTTCGTAATGCGCAAGGACAGCAAGAGACCTACTACTCGGATGACTACCATTGCCATCGCGTTGGCCGCAAGTACCACAATCCTAACAACATGGCAGCTGCTACTGGCGGTCCTACAGCCTACTATATCGACTCGGAGTGCAAGGTGGGGACCCTCATTGACCCAGTTGGCAAGGGAGATTTCGTCAGAATTTCAACCGGCGTCAAGGCATATCGCGCAATTAAATTTGGTGCATAGACGTGCATTAGGCGTGAATAAATTCACTTATTTTTGAGCAGTGTTATCAGAACGTGGTGGTTGTTTGCAGCTTCCAAAGTGTCGTCAAACGGTCTATGCTTCCGATTCTGGCAGAGTGGAGGAAGGGTGGCATGGTGGTGCCGATCTCTCAACATGTGGTTTCTGAGATGTTGGGGACTATATACAAACAATATACATACGTGTGAAACCAGTTTCCAGTATCTGCAAAAGTTAGAGCCCAAATGCACAGGAGCGGGCCATATAAAAATGGCCTACTCGACAGCGATCGCCACTTCCAACCTTGACTGCAGCACCACGGAACATCCCAAAAATTAGCATCCGCTACCCCCTCTTGCTCTTTTTCTCTTTCTTCTGGCTACCGCCTCCCTCCTCTTCGGTACGTTCATTTTTATTTTTATTTTTTGCGCAGGGTCCAAGGGTAAATTCGGAATTTACAGTTCGCACTGACCAGGATTTGACTGGTGCTATGAGTGACACGCTCATTGCCTCGCTTACGGCCACTATACCCTCCTCCATTGTTTTGGACGGCCAGACCTTGGACATGGACCAACACAGCAGCAGCCAGAGCTCAGGCATGGGCCAAAGCATCGGCAGCAGCAGCAGCAGCAGCCATGTGCCTATTATCGCCACAGTGTGTGATCTCACCACATGCTTTACTACTACTCTTAGTCGGCCAAAGTCATCCCAAAGTTTCTTTTCTATCTCGCCTACCCCCTCTACTAGCAGCGCGAGCAGCCAACTCGTGGCATCACTGCTGCCTTCAAACACGTCGTATTCTTCCCCAGACCAAGTGTATAGCCCATCTGAAGTGACCTCTGACGAGTCGGATGACGACAGTGTCAGCCCGGCCGCTATCCCGTCGGTTATTGCGGTCATCGCGTTCATCGTGGTTGCAGTGCTTTTGCTTATATGTATCCGTAAGCGTCGGAGAAAAAGGCGTGAGCAAAGGGTTGCTCTGCGCTTGAAGGGCAAAACTGGCAGCGGCATTAGCTTGCCAGCCACGCCTTTATCGTTGTCGGGAGGCGGTAACAGCCATTTAGGACAGGGCCACTACAGCCAATCGTCCATGTCGTTAACACCGAGTCGCTTGCAATCGCCGCTGACACCGTATAGTCAGGTTAGTGTAGCGCCAGTCGAGTTGTCGCATATACGCAGCACACAGGCCCCACTCTCGTCAGCTGGCTCGGGTGGCGGCGACGGTCGGCTCACAGTCCCTGTGGCTGCTGTTTCTCGCCCCAGACCTCCACCACCGCCACCGCCTCTCCGGTCTCAATCACCGCTACCACCGCCACCTCCCCAGCCTTTCACTCCGCCGCCTCTGCCTCCTCACATGATCCCTCGTGAGCGAGCTGACACGTTTAGCGACCTCCCTCACGACGAATTACCGCCATACGTCGATCCTATCGAGGAAGCAATGACAGCCAGTGCAGAGTCCGAGGCCAGCACAGCACCAGCACCTTCTCGACAGCCCAATCCGCCGCCATATCATGTCGTCCGGATACCCGAGCCAGCCGAAACCAGACGCGATGGCCTCTAAATTATGACTCTTGCACGTTTACTCTTTCCTTTCTCTGCGCCTTAAAACTGACACTGCTTGCAAAATGTAAAATCAACTACATCCCTAGTCCCTCGACAGCTAGGGCTTGGACTAGAAGCGAGAGCGATAGTTCCTTGACTACCGCTCCTTCAAATAGTCCTGCCGAAGTTCCACTATTTCCGCTCGACACGCCCTTGGCTTCGCTTGCGGCATGATGACGCTCCAAACCATCGTCCTCATAACGCTTCATACTCACTGAGGCCTTTGTATTAGAGCGCGTGCTAACCTTGGTGGTCTTACCACTATCCAGTGCAGACTTTGACTCTATAGCCACCTTCATTGCCTCGCCAGCAAGCGCTGCCAACACCGGCTCTAGCATTTCGTGTGCGTCCGACATTGGCGTTCTTTGCTCATTTTGTTGTTGTTGAGCACTCAGAGATATATCGGGCAGTGCTCCGGTGCTGAGAGACGTGTGCAGACCGAGCTGATCCGTTGCTTGGCCTTGGTCCTTGCCATCTGCCGCATCCGTTTCCCCCCGAGGCCGTCTTTGGATGCAATTGGAGTGCGTGGCTCCTATGTCTGCCATGGCAAAATTGGGCGATATCTCGTTTGTCTGCGTGCTCTGGCCAGCTGACATCGCTGAGATGTGTGTGGAATGCTGCTGTAGAGCGAATTGGTCCTTGGTCGATGGTCTGTCAGTGGGTTCAGCCACATGAGTAGCTCTACCAGTCTCACTGCTATCCTTGGATGCCAAATCAGTAGCCGACCGGCTTTGCACAGGCCGAGGATCCGCCTGGCAGATTTCGGTTGACATACGCTGCCTAAGCCTTGTGTGAGGTACGACGGGATGAACATTGTTTTTAAACGGCAATGCATTAATGTCGCACTTGCCACCCAAGGCCGCCACTCGGCCCGGCCACAGCCACTCTGCATAGGGATTGGGCAAAACCAGTCCTCGGCCCGAGTATGCCTCCACAAACTCGCTCTCTTCGGGGATAATCTCGCCGTCCTGCTCAAACCTCAAGTACTCGCTCTGCATCGAAGCGACTCGCCACAGCTGGAGCTTCCGCAAGCACATGATTACTACACCGGTCACATTGGAGCCGTCGAGGCAGTGTAGATAAAGAGGCATGGTGTCAGGGTTTGTGACTAGCTCTAAGCACCGAGATACAACTGATTCAGTTACTGTGACATTCTCGTTGGGCGAGTCGACTGCAATAATTATCCGCTTGATCCCTTCGGTGTAGCAGAATTCAGCCAAGAGGTTGTCGCGGTCTTCGGGGATAAGCGACACTATCGTCCTCAGTCGCTGGCGGCGTAGGAATCGAAAGTTTCGTGGCTTCGGGTATCCCCCTCGATAGAGCTGAGACTGGACGCGCTCAAACCTATACGGGGGCATCAACGGATCTATGATATCAGACATGGCGTAAAGAAATAGAAAAATGGAAGATACGAAAAAAAAACAAAGTTGGTAATAGTGGGAGAGAGTGAACTGTGACTTTATTGCGGAGCGGGGGCATTAAAAATATATGGGCAACGCTGATTATAAGTAAAAAACAAACAGCTACTAGCTCTCGTTGGCGCGATCCCAAAGGCTCTTGAATAGGCCATCCTCCTTGGCCAGCAAAGCGCTGGGCGTGTCAAACTCGGTTACCTGGCCTTGATCCAAAACAAGAATCCGGTCGCTGTCGATGATAGTGTTCAGGCGGTGGGCAATAGTCAGCACCGTGCAGTCCTTGAACTCCTTGTAGATTGACTCTTGGATAATAGCATCACTCTCGGGGTCAATTGCTGCTGTAGCCTCGTCTAAAGCCAGGACCTTGGCGCGCTTCAGCAGCGCCCGCGCAAGACAGATCAGCTGGCGCTGGCCTACGCTAAAGTTCTCGCCAC
>JANBSU010000070.1:0-78006 GCA_027578835.1 Coemansia sp. RSA 2050 | reverse complement strand
GCAAAGTTCATGTTAAATATTGTGAAAAAAAAACACAATGAATCATCTAGTATAAAGGGCCAGCTTGCTCGGTGTATTCTGCAAGCCTGGAGGCGAGATATTATAAATCGGAGCTTGAGTTGTAGCTGCTATCCAGTATATCTTGTAGGAAATTTGAGGCCTGCTGCCAAAAAGTCGTGGACAACTCTACTTGGTTTATCAAACCAAGCAACCCAAGTATGCACAGGGGGGTTCATGAAGACTGGTTTTCATTGTTGTTCCTCATATCCCATCTGGGTTATAGATCCAAATTGGATCACGTGGCTCCTCATGTTGTGGATATCATTACCCTGATGCATGCGATCCAAAGCCTACTCTTCTCTTTCTTTTGTTCTACACTCACATTTATCTCTATATTTACTGTTTATTAAATATACTTGGGAAGCGTGAGTCTGGGCATAGCCCACCCCAAGTGAAGAACAGCACCAATGAAAGCAGAGCAGGGGCCAGACAAGATACAAGGGCATTCCCACATGATACCCCCACTGCCAACAAGTCAGCAGAGAGGCGCTGGTTCATGCCCTCTTCTGTCCATACCTAACCCCACACACTTGTAGGACCCTAGGTTCATAATGGATGCCATTCAATGTATCAAGGGTTTAGCCTCCATGTTAGTGGCAAACATGCTAACAACGCCAATCAATCATAGAATCAGAGAAGCATAGCAAGTGGAACATCCTTTTGGAACTTGGACATTGTTGGGTACAAAGAGCAGCTTTGCACAGCAATAACAACAAATAATAGGGTCTCTTTTCTTAGGTTTTATATTTTGATTTGGAAAACTAATACTCCAGAACACTTAACATGCACACTAATACATGACGACCAGAAGGCTGCCCCACAGGACACTGGCACTAGGAAAGGAGACACACTACACAGACTACTAAGTATAATACTTAGCTTTTAAAAAATTCTGCCAAATAAACATTGCCAATTAGAATAAAAAAGAAAAGTGAAAGATAGAAACAATGTAATACTTAAAATAAAAATAATTGAGGAAGGTAAAGTTTTCATTCCCCACTACTGTCGAGCAGCAGGTTAAATAGCACACAACATCAAAACATTCTAGCTAAAAAAGACAAAGGATGCCATTGCACTATATGTGGATAGCATACAGTGGCCAATCAGATATCAAGGCGTGACATAGCATGACAAGGAAATTGTACTCATGCTTTGGCTTCTACCTTTGATGTCACGAAGAGTATCATGAGTTGATGAACACCGCTCTTTCTACCACAACGCCAATTGTCAACAAGTACATGACACAGCTTCTTGTACGCTTCCAACTTATTTGCCTGTCTTCTGGGGGTAGACTGGGAATGCCTCTTCCTTGCTGACCTTAGTAACATCATTTACACCAAACTCTTTTCGTGAATTCAAACAAAAACATTTACTCTGGCAAAATAAGATTTAATTTTGGGAGGGTAGGGTGTGCCCGCTGTTTTTTGCCGTTGGCAAAAACACCACCGCCATCTTGTGGCAGTGTTTTTTTTTTTCCAAATCAGAGCTGTTATTATTCTCGAGCCCATACAGGGCTCCAATAAAGCGACTCGATCATCATCAGCCCTTGGATTGTTGCTAAAAACCAGGCTTGCCTCGAGTTGACTTTTTCTTATGAACACTGGTGTGATTGGCGAGCATAGCGACGGTATTGCACTTCCTGCGCTTGGGTGCCTGGAGCTGCGCACACATCCGCTGCGAGGTCGGGGCGTGTTTACGCGGTCACCAATTGGCAAAGGCGCTCTGGTGCACATTTCGCCAGTGCTGCTTTTTGACCACACGGAGTACAGCGAGCACGGCAAGCATACCAAGCTTGACCATTATACATACTGCTGGCAGGGCGGGTTTGCATTGGCACTTGGCCTGGGCAGCATGTTCAACCACGAGTCATTTGGGCGCGAGAATATCGGGTTTACACGCGACATGGGAGCAGGCCTGATCAGGTACACGGCGCTGCGTGATATAGCAGCAGGTGAGGAGCTGTGTATTTGCTATGGGCCAAACGTGTGGTTTGACTTGGCGACAGACGGCCCAAGCGATCAAGCGCATGGCGATTCGCAGCAACCACAAACAGCCGAAGATTTGCTACAGTGCTTTGACATCGTCTAGGTCTGCGGCGTGGAAGTAGCAAGGCCTATCGTTCTCCCCGTGCGTGTGGCACACAGGTGGGGAGAAAGCACAAAGCAGAGAGGGGTCAAGTGACGCAAGAGAGTCACACTGATAGCTTCCCTCTACGCAGCAGCAGTGTGGAGGGCCGGAGCATCTTACTTTTGCTTTTTTATACAGAGCCTTGCACTTCAAATTCAGCATTTACCTTTTTTGTATCTTTTACTCGAGTATGAAGAGCAATAGCGCCCGTGTAGGCAGCGGGAAGCGAGCCGACCCTCACGCGGCCTCCACACCCGAGCTACTACTATCGGGCATTATCCCCGAGCTGCTGGGGAGCGAATGCCGGCCCCGCAGTTGGTCAGCTCAGAGCGAAGCTGGCTTGGAACGACGACCGCCAAATCGCCTCCATGGTGCTAGTAGTGCTACTTGCGGTAGCCCTGGGCGCAGTGGTACATTTAGCGGGATATCGCAGCCAACAGGTACACCACCACGGTCGTCATCGATTTACCCAAAGAATGGAGGCTGCGCTGTTGGCGTGGGTGGCTCGCCCGATAGTCAGTTTTCGCCAGCCCAGCCCCGAGTAGCGACGATGTCAGCAGGCGGCTCTCACCCGGTGATGGCACGCGGACAGATCATAGCACCGCAAGTGAGGTCGCGCCCGCTCAGTTCGTCAGGCATGCGCAAGCAGGCTTTGAGTATGATGAAGCCGCTTGTGGCATTGGGCGCTCAACAAGACACAGCGCCTACTAGCCCTGGTCCAGCTGCTGTCGACACAGTGGTCGAGCCTGTCAAGGACACTCAATCGGTCAGCCCAGCCGAATCAGCAGCGGATTCGGTCACTGTGGCAGTGGGCAATGTCAGCACAGCTGTCGACAGCTCTTCTAGTCACCGAACCGACACCAGCAGCAGGCGCGGTAGCTGCCAAAGCACGACTGCTTCCGATACTGATGCTGCTGCTAGCTTACTGAGGAATCCTCGGCAGCGACAAGGTTCAAAGACTGGTGCTTTAGTTGGAGTTCGCCAGGCGTCAGACGAACAGCTGCTCTACATAGATGACAGCGAAATAACTAAGCCCACCAACGGAATCGCTACCCCAAGTTCGGGTCAGCAGCAACAACAACAAGAGTTACCTAAGAAAAGTGCAGCGTGGTCGACATATTCATGGCTAATACGTCGCGCTTCATTTGCCAGTGCTGGTCAACATACTCCAGATCCAAATGATGGCTTGCGCAAGTCGGCAATAAGCCGCCTGAGGGATATTCAAGGGCAGCAACATCTAGATACGCCGGTATCCGACGCAGAACAGCCCACAGATATGGCAAGGGATGTGCCAATACCTGAGGAACAGCAGCAGCAGCAGCATAATGCAGACGAGCCCTTGCCGAGCATCGACCAAAGCAGCGAGCCAGCGCCAGACTCTACTATTGTAGATCAAGCCGACTTTATTGGCGCCGCCTCTGCGACTGGCAATGTCGCTGACTCGAGTTCTCGGTGGTCCTGGAGGTGGTTTGGCATGAGTAAGAGTACGGCAGGACCCAGCCTTGGACGCACTGAGCCTACGCCGGGCGGGGCAGATGGCCAGCCGTATATACATGCTACTGACAACTTGCACGATTTACCGCCAGCCACCACATTGAATAGCTGCGTGTCGGGGATGGATCCGGTTCCAACAGATCCAAGTGGGTCATCCGAGTGCGAAGGCAGAGCCACAGATACTTCCGATCAGCGTCCGCGCGTAAATATGCTGGTTCCCGATCTCGATTTTGAATCTGCGATACCAGTTGCGCCGACAGTACGAGTGCTTCCAAGCGAGCCTGCTGCCAGAGATAGTGGTGGCGCAAAAATTGATGACGATGCCCCAGCTCTGTCGCGGCATGGGCAGCTGCACGAGCTTGGCAAAGCGCTGCTTAATGGAGCCATTGCCATTGCACCGGACTGGGCGCGCTCAGTTGTACAGGGGCGCCACTCTGCTGACACCCTAGGCCAGATTGATGGCGGAGCGAGTTGCAGCGAGAGCCATGGATACTCCAGCTCACAAGGGATCAAGAGCGCAATGGATGCGAGTGCGCACAAGCTGGGCAAGATCACAGTAATTGGCGTGCATGGGTGGTTCCCTACGCGTATGCTGCAGATGATCTCGGGCGAGCCAACAGGCAAATCTGAAAAGTTCTGCGTGATGATGCGCGACGCAATAAAGGAATATCTACAAGACACACACGGCATAAGGGTCGATAACAGCGACATTAGCCTGTTCCCGCTGGTTGGCGAGGGCCGGATTGAGGATCGCGTTGAACTACTGTTGTCGCAGATCACTGACGCAGATGAGCCAGCAGCTAGTCAGCCGCCTGCAAGCGCACTAGATCGTAGTAGCAGTAGTGGCGGTAATCGGCCGGCATCCAGCCTTGGTGTAGCGTCGCCAGTTGCTGAACGCAAGCCCAAGCACCCCCAAGCAAAGGTCAACGGCTCGGATGCTGCCAACTCTTCGGCTAGGCGGTCTGAAATGATTGCTGAGGTCCTCATGCCTGAGCGCAAGCGGCGCGCAGAGACACTCAATGCTGCCGATACTATTTTTGTAGTGACGCACTCTCAAGGAACGCCAGTGTCTGCCATGCTTATTGAGCGACTGATTGAGCTGGAGCTGCTGGAGCCTCGCCGACAGCGCATTGCAATGCTGGCTATGGCGGGCATTAGCCATGGGCCGCTGCCGTATCTAAAGGACAACGTAGTCATCAAGTACATCGAGTCTGAGGCAGCTCGCGAGCTTTTTGAGCTGATGGATCCTAGCTCACCGCAGAGCCAGCGGTATGTAGGTGCACTAAGTACGATATTGCACAAGGGCGTGCGTCTGATTTGTATTGGCTCATGGGTCGATGAGGTTGTGCCTCTGTATTCGGCTATCATCCAGGGAGTATCACACCCAAACGTCTACCGTGCCATGTATGTCGACTCGCGCCACTACCTTGATGATTTTCTGACCAACTTGATTGTGTTTGCGCTTCGCTTGCGCAACATGGGCATTTATGACCATGATCTACTGACCCACCTTAGCGAGGTCGTGGCCGGGTCGCTGTGGGGTCACTCTGGCCACTCTACCATCTATGCAGAGCCAGCCGTGTTCAAATTGGCTTTAAAATGGCTGTTGTATTCTACCTCATCTGTGCCTCTTTCGTCGTCAGCATCGGTGCCAACAGTAGCACTTGGACTGCCCGCAGGTCATCAGCATGCCGAGGCTAGCGCAAGCGGGCTGCAAATACACATGTCGTACAGGCCATTCAATGCTGCTGAGCGACTCAACCCTTTCTTCATCCCTTGGATCATGCGTACGCTCTGGGATGAGCCTGAGATCAGGCAGAGTGAGGGGCTGCGTGTTGAGCTACAGCGACTGGTAGCCCTGTTTGACAAGTGGGCACCTGAAACCAAGGCAGGAAAGGAGCTAAAGTATCGGCTGGAACCAGTTCGTGCAGCGCTGTAGCATATGCATAATTCCAAATAGACAACTAGGAAAAATATTATTTGCCGTGGGCCGGCCGCCTCTCAGAGTCCTTGTAGTCAATGAAGCCACGCATGTTCTGAACTACCAAGTCGCCGCGATCGCGCAGCTCTCGCTTTACGCGCCGATCAATGGTCTTGACCAGCTTGCGCATGGGCAGGTAGCAGGTGCGAAGCTTGGCTAGGAAGCCTCCGCGCACAAAGACCGGCTCGTCGTAGTCGTAGGCTTGGTCGCCGTAAATGTCGTAGATCAAGTCCAAGGCCTCAATGATGGGCTCTATATCCCTACTATGAGCGGGCGCTCCAGCATCCAGGAGCGACTTGCATACTACGCTGTCTAGCAAAAAGGTTCCGATGCGCTGGTTGTCGCTGACGTGGCCTGGCTTGCGGCAAGCAATGCTTCCCAGCACGCCAATGGCCTTTACGCGCAAGTCTGAATTGGGCGCTTGCTCGCATACGTGAATGAGACCCTCAATTTGCTCCCGCGTGGCAGGCACTGCGCCCTGTGCACTGCGGGCAAGCGTCCACATGCAGCTGATGGTGGGCTCAAGCACAGCAAAGCGAAGGCGCTGGTCGGTGTCGGCAAGGTCGGCGGAGGAGCCAACAGTGCCAAACAGGAGCTGCGCAATGTCAATCAATAGGCGCCACCACTGGTCAACGTTGTCGCCATGCTTACGGAACCACGCCTTGAGCGATTCCTCGATAACTAGAAGGACATTGTTAAAGCAGCTCAGAGCGCGCTCATGCAATGCCGTAAAGCTCTCCACCACCGATATGATGGCCTTGGTGGCGGCGCTGTTGGGCGTGGTTTGGGCACACTCGCTCATTGCAGTGGCGAGCGTGGACATTTTGGTGGGCTTGGCCAGACGCTGCAGCAAGGGGACAATAGCGCCAATAAACACGCCCAAGATAGACTGGTGCACGACGTCATCAGCCTCCTTTGCAATGGTGCTCTCATCGGCAAGAATATCCTCCATATCATTGATGTCAAAGTCCACTCCAACATCGTCTTCCTCATCGGCACTGCCATTCTCGTCGAAATGGCGAGTAACATCTTCAGCGTCGCTGCCTATGTCGTCGTCACCATCAGCCATATCCTCGTCATCCTCGCTGGGAGTTGAATCGTCGGCAGCTAGCTCCGCATCCTCCGCGCCCTCGTCTGTGAATATATTTGCGGCGAGCTCCAGGGCAAGTTGGACATAGCTGATACGTAAGTTGAGCTGATCCAGAGCCGCTTCTTGCTTAAGCCCACCCGGCGATTCGGCGCCGTTGGCCTCTGACTCGGCATGAGCAGCAATGCCCGACTGTACTGCCGCGGCGGCAGTTTCAGCAGCAGCGTCAACGTCAAACTGAATAAAGCCGGATATGATCTGAAGGAGCGCCCGACTAAGCTCATCCCAGGGCCTTTCTTCGGCCTCGGGTATACCACCATCGCGTCCCTTGTAGGTCTTTTCCAGCTGGCTCAATGCTGTGGGTTTGATGTTGGCAAGGATTCCACCAGCAAGGATGCTGACAATAGCCAGGTCCTCGGCCAGCACCCCATCAATACCGTGGCGAGCATTCACAAGCGCAAACAAGGTATGTGTTGCGCCAGGATGTCCAAACAGCGTATGCTGGGCATGGGCGTTGGCGTCAGTCAGTGTATATAAAAACTGGCCTGCGGTCTGGACCAGCGATGCGGGCAGCTTCCCGATTACCTTGAAGAACGAAATCAGGAAGGGAATAAGCGCCATGTTGTTGATCTGCTTCAAGCTCCACGGAACGGTCTCACACAACACCCACAGGATGGATATGAGGTTGTCGGTCGTCTGAAAGACAATGTTGCGCTCGTCGACAGTGAGCTTGGCGCCGTCGTCGCTGTTTTTGATAATGTCGTCAATAGACTTTGCCAGGCGCGGAATCAGGGCTTGGATGGCGCCGAATATGTTTTTGCGGCAGACTTCCTCGGCAGCACCCTGATCTATGGCAACCAGCTTGTGCAGTGCGCCGGTGACCTGGAGGATAACGTCGGGAATAGAGTCAGCCATGCAGTCGATAAGCGCGCTAACCACGTTGTTCGAGAGCAGTAGCCGGCGCACTGTCAGATCCTCCGACATGAGCAAGTTGCTGGAGCTAGCGGCAGCCCACACCCGGTCGTTGGCATCGTCCGAGCTCAGCTTCTTCAGCAGCACAGGCACTTCTTCCTTGCTTTTAACCGTAGTGGCGGCACCCGCAACGGCAGAGTGGCCCAGCGGATTAGCGCGGCCCTTGAATGTACGCTTTGGTGCCCGGCCCATTGGCTACAGATGGATATTATTAATACGAGTATAAGCAGATGTGGGCAGAAGGGAAGGAGAAGGTTTCCAGCTGACAAAGTCGAAAAAAAACCGAGAAAATAAAGCATTGATCCGTCAGCGCTGATCAGATCTATGATCTATGCTCATTGCTGGGTTTCCGCTTATCTGGGCGGCTCTCACGCATGAGCTTTGTAATCGCACTGCCCCTAGCCCTGCTGCAGCTTTCAGCGGATGGTCCATGCACCCCGCGAGCTTCCCCGTCGCACAATCGCACGAGCGCTTAAAAAGAAGAGAGGAGGTCGTGTTCTGGGATCTCTCTTGCTTTCCCTTCCTACCGCTTATCTACTCACTAGCAGGCTAACAACAATGACCGACCACCACAAGACAAACATCATGACGCTGACGCGCTATGTGATGGAGCAGCAGCGGCAGCATCCCGATGCGACTGGCGACCTGAGCATCGCCATGAATGCCGTGCAAGTGGGGTGCAAGTTTGTTGAGGCATGTGTGCGCAAGGCGCGGCTGATTAACCTTGTGGGACTGGCGGGCAACACGAATGTGCAGGGCGAGGATCAGAAGAAGCTCGATGTCCTGTCGAACGAGATGTTTGTCAACGCGCTGATTGCGTCGGGCAAGTTCTCGTTTATGGTGTCCGAGGAGGTGGACGACATTGTGGTTGTGCCCGAAGAGCTGCGCGGAAAGTACTGCATTACGTTCGACCCGCTCGACGGCAGCAGCAACATTGACGCCGGTGTGAATGTTGGCACCATCTTTGGCATCTGGCGCCTTCCCTCGGGCAGCAAGGCCACGGTCGACGAGATCCTAGTACCCGGGTCCGAGATCATTGCTGGCGGGTACTGCATGTACGGCTCATCGTGCAACCTGGTGCTGACCTTTGGCAGCAGCCGCGTCGAGGGCTTTACGCTGGACCCGGCGCTGGGCGAGTTTATCCTGACCCACCCAAACATTCGCATCCCGTCGCGGGGCAAGATATACTCGGTGAACGAAGGCAACTCGCTGTACTGGGACGATGCCACCAAGGCCTACTTCAGCTCGGTCAAGTTCCCCCCGCCCGAAAGCGGCCGCAAGCCCTACTCGGCTCGCTACATTGGCTCGATGGTGGCCGATGTGCACCGCACGCTGCTGTACGGCGGCGTGTTTGCCTACCCCAGCGACCGCAAGTCGCGCTCGGGCAAGCTGCGCATTCTCTACGAGTCGTTCCCCATGGCCTTTATCGCCGAGCAGGCCGGCGGCAAGGCCACCACTGGCTCCCAGCGGGTGCTTGACATTGTGCCCAAGCACATCCACGACCGCTGCCCGATCTTCCTGGGCGGCATCGACGACATAGCCGATGTTGAGGCTGCCTTTGCTAGCAACAACAACTGGCTGAACGGCTCCCAGATCTAGGCGTTTTATTTTTCCCATCAACTACTTTTTTTCGTTTATTTCGGCTAATACTGTCTCCTATGGCGCGGCCTTCTTGGGCTTCTTTTCTTCCGTGAGCTCAATGTTGTCTCGGGGGACTTCGGGGTGGTTCTTGTGGATAAGCTCCAGGATCTCGTCCGAAAAGTCGCCCTGAACGACAATCTCATCCAGGCCCTGCGGGTTCTTTGACACGGAGCCACCGCAGGCAAAGTGGTTGGCGAAGGTCTTTGCTGTCTTTTTCAGATCAACACCGAACACGTCCAGCCCAAGCACGATGGTAACGCACTTGCGCTTGTTGCGCTCAGCACGCTTGATGACGACCTTTGACGCCATTTTCTTTTCCAGCTCTCGCGCCATGCGCGCCTCTTCCTTTGACATGGCCTTCTCCATCTTGGCTGCTTCTTTGGCAACCCTGCCCTCGCTCAGCGTTGTCATGGCAAGCTTTTGCGTGATGGCCTGGTCGTTGTATAGGCGGGCATGCTCTTCTGGGTGAGTGTCTTTGAGCCATTCCTCGCACTTTTTCCTCGATGCCGCAAACTCGCAGTACTCTGGGGGCAGAGTGCACACGCCGCAGTAGAGTACCTGCCTTTTCGTTACAACCGGCTCAGGCTCAGACGACATTATGCTAAAGTACTAGAAAAAGAAAATAGATGTGCCTGTATTTTTTTTGGCATTATCGGATGACTAGCAGCAACAAATGATTGCTGTATTTGCACAAGCGGCACAGTATGGGGATATGGGCTTAATTGGCTACATCTGGCTTGCTGCTCTGGCTCTTCTTCGACTTGGGCTTTTTTGGCTGGCTAGGCACATCCTCCTCCTGCCTGCCGGCGAATTTAGCACGCCACTCGCTAATCTTCTTTTCATCGATACGAGTAAAGAGGTAGTCGGGGCTGCCAATGACGTGGCCGGCGTGCAGATCAAGCTCAAACGTGTCGGCAATGGTGCGCTCTGGGGCGTTGAGCTGGCGAGAAATGTTGGCGGCAGTGGCAGGCATGAAGGGGTGGAGCAGGGCGCTCAGCAGATAGATAAGGTTCGTAGCCACGGCAACGACAGTGTCGCACTGAGCGCGGCTCTCGCTGAACAGCGTGTTGTCGAGCTTGGACTCTTGCAGATAGAGGTTACCACGCGCCGAGATCTCCATAGCTGTGCGCAGGCCAGCCTTGATATGCACGCCGTCCATCTTCTCGATATAGCGCGCAAGCAGGACGTTGACATCATCAATGAGGCGACGGTCACCAGTGTCGGCCCCCGCGGCAATGCGAGCAGCGTCGGCAGCGGGCAGAATGCCTGCATACTTTGTATTGGCGTCGAGGAACTTGATGACGCGGTTGCAAAAGTTGCCAATATTGGCCAGCAACTCGTTATTATTGCGCGCTACAAAGTCGCTCCACGCAAACATGGCATCGGCCGACTCGGGGCGGTTGGATAGGAGGAAGTAGCGCCACACATCGGGTGGGACGCCAGTGTCTTGGGCGTTGTTTCCAAAGACTCCGACACCACGCGACTTTGAGAACTTGCCCGACTCGTAGTTGAGATACTCGCAGGCGGCAATGTGGTGCAGCTGCGTCCAGTTGTCGCCCGAGGCAATCTGCGTCGACGGGAAGACAATAGTGTGGAAGGGCACGTTGTCTTTACCCATAAACTGGTACAGGGCGACGTTGTCAGGGTTCTTCCACCACAGCTCCCAGTCGCTAGTGTAGTTAGCGGTAATGGATGGGTACCCAATGCAGGCATCGAACCACACATAGAATACCTTTTTCTCATAGCCCGACAGCGGAACTGGGACGCCCCACTTGAGATCGCGCGTAATGCACCTGGGCTCCAGGCCCTCCTTGAACCAGTTGTGAGTAATGGCCAAGCTGTTGGTAGACCACTTGCCCTCCTCTGACGCCTTGCTCACAAACGCCTCACACTGCGGCTGCAGCTTCTCCAGGTCGATGAATTGGTGCATCGACGTGCGGGCTACTGGCTGGTTGTTGTCTAGCTTGCAGCGGGGGTTAATGAGCTCAATGGCGTTAAGCAGCGTTCCGCACTTGTCGCACTGGTCACCGCGGGCATCGTCATAGGCACACTTTGGGCACGTTCCCTCAACAAACCGATCAGCTAGGAAGCGGCTGCACTGCTCGCAAAACAGCTGGGGCACCTCCTTCTCAAGCACGTAGCCGCTCTTCACGCACTGAGCAAATATTGCTTGCACGATCTCCGTATGCTTCCGAGTCGATGTGCGGCCAAAGTAGTTGAACGACAAACCAAACCAGTCGTACACCTCCTTGTGAATCCGATGGTACTTGTCGCATAGCTCCTGGCACGTGACACCGTCCTCCAGCGCCTTTGTCTCGGTTGCGGTGCCGTACTCGTCAGTGCCGCAGATGTACAGCGTGTTGTGTCCACGTGCACGCGAGTAGCGCGCAAACACGTCGGCAGACAGTGTTGACCCAATGATGTTGCCCAAGTGGGGTACGTTGTTGACATATGGCAGCGCTGACGTGATGAGCACATTCTTGGCTCCGGTCTCAGGAAGAACGGTCTTGGAGGGGTCAAACTCGAACGCAATATCAGTATTTACTCGGCGATTGTCCAGCGACGGCTCTTCACGCACAAGAACCTTGACAACCTATAGTAGATCCGTTAGTAAGCAGGGTGTCTAATATCAATGGCGCAATTCTGACACTCAATGGCACATGTAAAGGTGACTCACATTAGCTGAAAATGCAGGCAGCGCTGCCTCAACCGCAGCATTTGCTAGCTGCTGGGCATACCACTGCTGCAAAGCGGGGTACTTGCCGAACAAGGGCGCCTTGACGTTGCTGAGAGCGTAGTAGAGCGCGCCAAAAAACACAGTGGAGACCGCAGTAGCAGGGGCGTGAGCACTAAGCACGTTGATCTGGCTCTCACCCGCTGCCAAGATAGCTCCGAGGTCTTCTGCAGACATGACGCTCAGCGTCTTCTCTTCCCACTCTAGCGCTTGCTCCACAGCCAAACGATCGCCCAGTGCAAGGTTCCCGACCTTGTACAGGTAGCGTACAACGGCGTTAGCATCGTACAGCCTCGTCTGCGTATCGCAAAGTGTAACCCAGTATGGCTGCTTCGACTTGGGTGCTGCTGCATCGACCTCCGACCACTGCACTTCGGCTCCAGTGGCCTGTGCGGCAGTGAGGATCTTTAGCAGCCCCGCGGCCGCCGAGGTGTTTGCAGCAGGCGCTGCCAGATTCCTGGTCACCGTAATGTGGGTAGCAAGCTTTTCAGCCATTTCTCGCAATAAAAAAGAATAACAGCAAATTCTAAAAATGTAAAAGGGGAAAGATTTGCAGGCAAAGAGGCAGCATGCAGTTTTCAAGTCCAAGTGGTCCTTGACAGAAAAAAACCGATCAACCGATCAACCGATCAATTGTCTTCCTTTTGCTGATGTCTGGCCTAGCTGGCAAGCAATGCTTTCCTGTCGAGCTCATTTTGATTTTGTTGTAATGTTTGGCAGTATTCTAAGCACATTGCGCACTACTGTGCAGCGTCTTTCTCCAGCGGCTACGATGCCGCAGACGACACTGGGCGGACCTCAGACACAAGCGATTCGCGGCATGGCAAAGCTGAAGACTCACAAGGGAACGGCCAAGAGATGGAAGGCAGTTGATAAGGGCCTGTACCAGCGCAGGCAGACGGGTCTGCGGCACAAGAACTTGCGGCTGAGGTCTGATATACGTCGTGGCAAGCATGCGCCCGTAGTGTGCACCGAGGGACAAAAGTGGCACCTAGATCGCCTGCTGCCTTACTAGGCGCGCCATAAAAAACATGTATAGCCACTTCCAGCTCCTAAAAAGACGACCATAAAGTGATATGCTAACTGTTAAAGATCCGCGAGTACAGCCGGTCATGCATGCCTTGGTAGAGCTCCAAAATGGGCTCTGTGTAGACCACGGACTCGCCAAACAGATCGTCGAGGCTGCCAAATGCCACACGCAAATGAGCATGCTCTTTTAGCAAGCCGCTGACGTAGGGGTGCATGTCACACTCGAGCATTTGAGCCCTGAGCGGACCAACTAGGTTCAGACGGATGGCGGCTGAAAAGACCTGCCGCACAAACTGGAACATGTACAGCTGCTGCATGTGCGCTAGGCTAATACCTAGGGCAGCGCACACCAGCCCAAACGCCGTTGCCCAGTGGGCCCTTGCCTCTCCCAATCTAGCCAGCCGCTGCAGCTGCTTAGCAACACCAAGGCATGTTTGGCCTCGTTGGTCTGCCATACACTCGGCTAGGGCGTACCCTCGGATGAACAGGCTCAGCAGGCCGCCGCCTTGGGCTAGTGATGCTCGCATAGCCACTTTGTTTGAAGATAGCATTGCGTGATGGTAGTTGTCCAAGCCAAGAAACTCGCCTAGCACAGATGCTATAGTGGTGCTGCCATCAGATGCTTGCGCTAACCGCTCGGCTGTTTCTTCGTAGACTCGTGAGCAGAACGGCAGCGCAAAGCGCGCTTGGTTGAGAGCACTGTCCTTGATAAATGCCAAAAGCGAGTCACTGGCGCCCTCTGCCGCGCCCTCGCTGACAAGGCCTGCCTGTAGTGCCGCCTCCAAGCCGGCAGAGGCTACAAAGCCTCCTGTGGGGAGCTGTGAGTCGGCCAAGAGCCATAGCAGCCAGGTTTCCTTCTCCATACCGGGTTTAGAATTAGTATACAACAGGCAAAAGATGTGCTTCGATGGTGACAGCACGCCAGTTGGCCTCATCATGCAGATCTGATCTTGAGCTGGAATCGGCAAGCCATGGATCAAGCCCTTTCTCACAAAACTTTTTGCTGCTGTTTTGTTTGCACCCAGCTCTCCTTTTTCCTGCTTCTAGACTGCTCACACGTTCACTTTTTTCCTTCTTTTTTTTTCTACCACCCAACAAAATGGCTACAGGACCAACCGGAATGACCAGCAAGGACTACTACTTTGACTCATATGCCCACTTTGGCATACACGAGGAAATGCTCAAGGACGAGGTGCGCACCAAGTCGTACCGCGACTCGATCATCAAGAATAAGCACATCTTCCAGGGCAAAGTTGTGCTCGACGTCGGCTGCGGAACGGGAATTCTCAGCATGTTTGCCGCCAAGGCCGGTGCTAAGCACGTTGTTGGTGTGGACATGTCCAACATTATCGACAAGGCCAAAATGATTGTCGAGGAGAACGGTCTATCTGACAAGATCACCTTGCTCAAGGGCAAGATGGAGGAGGTTGTTCTGCCATACGACAAGGTCGACATTATCATCTCCGAATGGATGGGTTACTTTTTGCTCTACGAGAGTATGCTGGACACCGTCCTGCTTGCCCGCGACAAGTACCTCCAGCCCAACGGCATGATCTTCCCAGACACTGCAACCATGGTTATCGCGACGATCGAGGACGGCGACTACAAGGAAGAGAAGCTCAACTATTGGGAAAACGTCTACGGCTTCAAGATGTCATGCATCAAGGAGGCCGCGATGAAGGAGCCGCTGGTCGATACCGTAGAATCGCGCTGTGTCAATTCATCGCAGTGCGTGTTTAAGACCATTGACATATTGACGGTCAAAAAGGAGGAATTGACCTTTAGCGCCCCCTTTGAAGTCACCGTCGACCGCGACGACTATGTCCACGCCTTTATCTCGTGGTTCGACATTGAGTTCCGTGCCTGTCACAAGCCCGTCAGCTTCAGCACTGGGCCCTTTGCCAAGTACACGCACTGGAAGCAAACCGTGTTCTATACAAAGGATACCATGACCGTCAGCAAGGGAGACGTCATCAAGGGAAATATTTCATGCGCGCCCAACGCCGAGAACCCACGCGATCTGGACATTACGTTAGACTATGAGCTCAAAGGCAAAGAGGACTCTGCCAAGGAGCATGTCGAGTACAGAATGTGTTAGCTAGGGCCCGGGAGCTGGCCTACGCTTGGTCGCTGGCAGATGCAATTCTTCATGAGTTTGGCTACATTATATAACATTCGTAGTAGTGGTTTAAAGCAGAATTACAGTCTAGCTGGCATCCAAGTGCATGGCGCTCGAGCGAGCATCGCTCACAGATGTGATTGCCTGTGCTAACCGCTTCAGGGCTGGCTCAAACATGTCAATATCGACTAGTGCAAATGCAGCACGCAAGTAGCGCTCGGTTGTAGCTGGCTCCATAGCGGAGCTGCTAAATGGCATGTCAGGTGCCATCATCACACCACACTTTTTCATACTACCGAGCAGTCGAGACATGGCAGCCGGGTCGGCAGCCGCATTTCCTAGGTTGATTTTCATCCACAGGAACATCCCGGCAGTGGGAACCGTGTACTCGACCAGTCCAGCCAAGTGCCTGTCGACAGCCTGGATGAACAAGTTGCGACGATGAGTATAGACTGTGCGTAGCTCGCGGAGATGAGCGTCCCAGCCGTCAAAGCCCCAGGTATCGTTTAGTAGCTTGGATATTAGCCCCTGAGAGAGCCCAGATGGCTGCAAAATGGTTGACTCGTTGAGGATCTGGATCTTGTCGAGAATGTAGGTCGGTGCCGTGATCCAGCCGCAGCGCAGGTTCGGGGCGAGTATCTTGCTAAACGAATCCAAGCGAATGACGCGCCCATCGGTGTCCAGAGAGAGCAGTGAAGGGACCAAGTCTTGTACCTGATCGCTGTGTTCAGCTCCACGGAGGCTGTGAGAGGGCAATGATGCAGGCGGGAGCTGCAAAAAGTAGTATGGGTCGTCCTCGATGATGGCCAAATTGCGTGCCTGGGCAACTGAGTAAATAGCCTTGCGCCGCGCCAGGGTCATCGTGGTGCCTGTAGGGTTCTGGCCGGTTGGCACAAGGTAGATGGCGCGTGGAGGGGCAGATCCACTCCATGTCTGGCATATGCTATCTAGTGCTTCGGGAATCATGCCCTCGTCGTCCATGGGCACTGGAGCGGGCAGAACTTTTGCGGAAGCTAGGCTGCTCAAGGCACCAGGAAAGGTCCACCGATCAACCAGAATGGAGTCTCCAGGCTCGCAGAAGAGCGAAACGGTCTTGCCAATTGCGTCAGTGTTTCCACATGACGCAATGACTCCCCAGTTAGCATACCGTGGTTGATGCACCCGCTGGGTGTATCTGCGCAGAAAGGCACAGTAGCTGTCAATGCCGCATCCATCGCCATACTGAAGCAGCTCATCCAAGCTTTCTGTTGACTGGCTGCGACAAGACTTTGCCAAATCAAGCGTCGACTCGCGGTTGTGCGGAGCCGATGACAAGCTGGGGGACTTGACGGTTGCTCGCAGCTGCGTGATGGGGAATGTGCTAGGGTGCGGCACGCCTCCGGCCATGTTGATCATGGCCAACGTAGGGTTGCCCATGACGGATTTGAAGGCGCTCTTCAAGTGGCCGCGCATGGAGGGCACAAACAGCTCGCTAAGGTCCTTGGGAACTGGGAGTGGTGTGCTAGCATCGGGTGATGAGGCGTTTGGCGACATAGCAAATACGGTTTAAAGGCGTTGGTAGTAGCAAGAGAAATAGCTGGGAATAAGTCAGTGGTGGCCTGGTGTGGCCGCTTTCTCCTTTATGTACCAAATGGAGCACCAACAATCAAACATAGCCGGGCATACCAAAATGCCTCCTACGCCGTGCTTGGCAAGGTGGGGTTTGCAAAGGCTTAGCACATCAACCACAGCATCTGTGTTTTGACTATTTCGGTTCCCTACAGCCCAGCTCAAGCCTCAAAATCAATGTCGTATATCGTCTAATTATTTGACAGCACAATGCCTAGTCTTCGTGCGGTTTGGGGGCTCAGGGCAGGCGCGCTTTTTGACAACAAGTGAAAGCCTCCAAGGTTGGCGCTAGGTGAGATGACCATCAGCCGCTATTCCCAGCAAGCATGTCATTGTGCTGATGCTGGGCGTACGCTTGACACTTTATGACGCACTGCGCATCCGCCTCCCTGAGCAGCGTTCTGATTCTGTGTTACCATTTCGACAAAGCATAGCCTGCCAAGGCTGCCATCTTTTTATAGATGGAGCTATTGTATAGCTGTTTCCAGCGTCTGAGCGCACACGCAGTGCCTCGTGGCGTCGCTGATAGATGTCCACATCACCAGAGCCTTCTTCAGAAGATGTCTAGTGGGCTTAAGGCTTTTTTGAAGATGCAGCTGTGTAGGTCTCTGCTGGTGGCGCAACCTTTGTCAACAGCAAAATTGCTTCCCACACGCCAAACACGTAATCCGAAAATGATTTAAAAGGCGGTAGCAAGGAAAAATCAATACCTAGTAAATGGTAGAATTCCAGCCAAGGTTCTGAATGGCTTAAAAAGGGTACTTCATTATTATCATTTGTTATCAGTTGGTTAGGTATAATATAGTAAACATTATTTCGTTGCACATTCGCTGTTGGTTAGTGTGGTGCTGCACATGTGCCTGCACGAGCAAGGGCGGGCGCTGCCGCCGTCAGTGGTGCTAGAGAGTCCAAGAGTGTGGGCGACATGGAGTGCGAGACCACATGTCTATTCTGCAGGGAGGTACCACCACCATGTACATGCTCATCTTGAGCGCAGATAGCGGAGGACTGGGCGGGGTCAGGCAAGGCAGATGACGGAGTTGGCTGCACACAGTTTCCATTGTTGTGGTTCTGGCGCGATGAGCCGAACCAGCCTCTCAGAGGGTGTAGGATCCTCGACTTTAAGTGCCAGCCAGTGCTGTTCCCGATACCTCCCGTGACAGCCGCTTGAGCGTACTCCGCTTGCAAGCCATTGTCGTTGGGCGTGTGGTCGGCATCGGCATATATTGCAGTGGAGGCAGATTCACCGATGGGACGCTTGGAGCTAGAGCCGGAACAGCTGGCCTCATCCGATAGTGTCAACCCCTGTGCGTCAGCCGAGAGAGACGTTAGCGCATAAGCTGGTGTCAACGACTTGTCGCCGCTACTCGTTGCGCAAGGTGTCCGACGTGAATAAGTCGCATTTCCCGCCTGGTGACGCGCACCGCTAGCGACAACTGCACTGGGCGAGTAGCCGTAAAAGAGCGTATGAGCGGGCGAGCTATCAGCCACATATGAGCTGCTACTCGCCAAGCGTGCCACCGGGGGCTGTGTTGGCTCTGAGGAGTACGATTTTCCAACAGTATTCACATGCTCGCCTTTGCTCAGTTGCGAAAAGTCGGGGAGGGTTGACTGGTGTCTCAGCGTGCACCGCTCGGCATGCTTAGTACTACTGCGGCTACTGCTGAGATTGCGTGTTGGCGACGCAGCTGAGGAAGAATTGGCCAGGGCTGGCCCCCTAAAAGAGGGAATGGACATTGTCGTCCGCGGTAAGGCACGCGATTCAGTCTCTCCCTTCGTACTACGAGTGATGTGCGGGTCGTAGCGCTGCTGCTGGTACCTAGACGACGCATAAGCAATGGTGGCTTGCTCAAGGGGCTGCAGGAAGCACGCAGAGCTTGCTGTGAGGGCTGAGGCAGCGGCAGTGGAGGCAGTCGAGCTCTGTGTACCGACAGTGCCGCTGTGATAGACGGGGGACGGATGCGGGATATTGCCATAGTGCCCGCGCGACACAGCACGTTTCTTTGGCGATGGACGCAGAGGTACCATATCATCGGCAGTTATCTGATGCACAGGGCCAGCTGGTGCTTTGTGCCGTGAGTCATGGGCTGAATCGAATGGTATGCTCGACTTGCGTTGGGAAATATCGGCGTGGTCCCGATTGCCTATGGATCCGGGAGTTGTAGTCACTGAGCGGACAGGCTGCTCTGGTTCGTGGCGATGCTGGCGTTTATAGGCGCCGCTGTGAGGGTGAGGCAGCTTGAGAGCGGTGAGCAATGACGCTTCGCTAGCTGAGGGATCCGCTGAAGTCTACAGTTGCCCAGTTGTTGGGGGAGTGGTTGAGCATGTAAACACACAAGGGGGTGGTATGTGGCGAAGGTTGTGGCGACAGTTAGTGGAGTGAGTAGGTGGGTGGATGGGCAGTCAAGACTGGCATATTGGTGGCTAGTGTAGGTGGCAGTGGGTGACTGGCGAGCCCATTTTAAGAGCTGAGGGAGAGCTCTGCTGGCTAGGACTGCTTAGATCACTGAGAACAGCGTCGTGTCGCTCTATGTTCGCTATAAATAGTGGTTGCAGAGTGCGTTCGGCTGTGCGCCTGCGCAGAGGTATTGACAGGCTTGTCTCTTACATTTTCAATGTCTGTTGCGGCGGCGTTCATAGCGACGACTGAAGGATGGATATCGGGGTGGCTGCTCAGCCCAAGAGTAGTTGGGTATACCTTTCCAGATTCGGCGTGTATGTAGCCATCATGGAACTTGCGAGGCAAGGCCCGCGCCTCCATTGATGACACTGGTGCAGATGCTAGACAAGTACGCTCATCATCATGTCGCTCTGACCTTAAAACGGTAGTGGAGTCGTGGCCACCAGCTTGGAGTTGGGCAGCCCCACCGAATGGCGGGGTAGTTGGCGTGAGTGGCATGGATGGCTTGGCCTCAGCGACGAAGAAGGACGATGCGGCATCGTTCAAGTCGTCATTGTCGATGCGCAAGTCAAAGTCAAGCAAAAATAGCAGCTGCTTCTCCATCAAGTTGACCTCGGCAACGGTAAACACGGTAGAGTAGCGCGCCCAGTACTTGTTCTTTGGTGATGCGTCGTTGAGGTACTTTCTACACAAGCAAATGGCTGAAAATTAAGCTACTCGTCTAGGCACATGAGCAAATCAAAACTTGTGCAACTTACCCAGCGACAATGAGCGTGGCCAAAAATATGCGGTGGCAAGTGCACTCCATTCCTACACAGTCCATGTACATAGCCAATTATTAGTGGGGGCCCAAATTGGATGGCGAGGCAGTAGACTCGGAAATGACGTCTCGGAAAAGGTAAACAAAGCATAGGCATAATGCAGCAAGGTAGTAGAGCAGGCCAGAACAATAGAGCCGTGCTACAACAAGCGGGCTCTGAAATAGACAAAGGTGTCAGCAATCAAAAACAGCCACCTCTCAGTATCTTAGCGCACGCCAGTGATAGATACAATGGCAGGCAACTCGCATGCACTGTAATGAAGCACGGTAGCTGGTGGCGCCCGAGACCATTAGCACCAAGGCTCTAAATGGTGGCACCACAAGCAAACAGGATCCAGCTAAGTAATATGGCTGATACACACCTCGAGCCTCCTTGGGAAGACGACGACGCAGGCGGCGCAAGTAAACCAGTGTGCAAATAAGCGTACCAGCTTGGACGCGCGACCGTAGCACCAAATTTGTGATAAACATATCAAGTGGTGGTATTGAGGACAGAGCGTTCGAGCCTGGCGTCGTTGGCGGCGAGGGCAAGCGCTCGCAAGCGCCCGGACGTGAGCCCTGGTACGAGGTGTGCTGGGCGGAGTCTGATGTCACGGCTGGCTTGGCTGGAGCGGCAGGCGTGCATGGGATGACGGCCCTGGCATGTGTGGCTATGACAGCTATCATCTCCTTTGTAATCTCGCACTGGATGGCCTCGAGGGTGCGCGTGGAGAGCGGAGTCGTCATGTTGAGGTGCATGGGCCGCTGGGCCGAGTGACTGCGGTCGATCTGAGTACTCATGGACCCAGTAAAGTGAGCGTATGGCTGCGTTTAGATCTTGCAATATCGCCAAGTGTTGCTGTAGTGCTGGAAAATCAGCAATATAGAGTATCGAGACGGAGAAGGTAGAGTATTAGAATTCAGCTCATCAAAGGGAAGAGGAGGCAGGAGAAAGACGTGGTGCGGACAGGATTTAAGACGCGAAGAGGCAGAAACGGGTGAGCAAAGAAATGGAGGGACAGCAATTGTGTGCCGGGGTGGTGAGTAGGCGCAGTAGGCTCACCAGATGCAATTGCTAAAGCACACCAAGAGCGGGCGCAGTACGGCGCTTGCGGTCGGCGCTAGTGGCAGTGTGCGCAGTGTGCGCAGTGTGCTGGTTGATGATGGGCGAGGGATGGTGGCAGCAGCTGGTGGGCCAGGCGAACAAGCAACAGCAGCAAGCAGTAGTCGTGGCGCGCAGCAAACAAGAGTTAAATGAGAGAGAAAGCAGGGGGCCTTTAAAACTGCTGGATGGAGGGAAATGCTAAATACGAGTGGTGAGCAACGCTTGGCGAGGCGAGCAAGAAGCCGCAACAAGAGTGCGCTGGCTTTATAGGCAGCACAAAAAAGTGGGGCGGTGTGTTCGAGATGATCCAGAGTGGGCAAACCAAGCCTAGTGGCGAAGCTGGTTGTTGTCGCAACAGAAGCTCAAGTTGCGCCGATGAAATGATGAATGGAAATTTTGAATGGGGGGGGGACCGATTGGGAGACTGCTTAATTGAGGTTGTAGCGATGCGACAACTTGCAGTGCACAAAGGACGGCAAGAGATTCTGGCGTAAAGGGGAGCAAATGAAGGGGGCGTGGTTGTAGCACTGCACTGGTGGCCTCTGCTGCTCGCGTGCCTTGTCTTTTTATAGACAGCTTCACGGTGCCAGCATTTCCACACACTGGGGGGGGGCGGCAAGTATTACAGGCTCCCCAGCGCTTCAGCCTTCAGGAAAAGCTCGTTGGTTTGTCCACCAAACAAAGCAAGCGTATCAGAAAATGCGCGGGGGCTAGCAATGGCTGTGGCACAGGGCCAGAGTGCCTCCACCGATCGGGTGCAGCCTGTCACTATGTCAGATGATTGCTAGGCAAGCTCCGCGGCGTCTTCTCAATATGACAAAGGAATTAAAAAGAAAAAGCTCGGCTCAGCCAACGCAGGCTTTCCTTGTGCTGTCAGCTTACCGTGGTATCTGCAAGGTCGTTTGGACTTTGTGTAGCTGCGGGCAACGCGCGGCCAGGCTGATTCGACAGTCGGTGTCGGCGCGCCCGCGGTTGCGTGTGCTGCAGATCTAGGCCAGCCAGGCTTGGGAGGGAACGCCGTCGACAAAAGAGCAGAGAAAGGGGAGCTACGGTACTCCAAGGCGAAGGAAATCGTTGGTGTTTAAATCTTTTTTTCAACAAAAGATGCTGGCATGTATTCTAGCTGACGTACCAAGAGGGCCACGCCCTAATTGATCGTGGAATTTATATAGCCAATTTGGCCGGTAGGTGTGGAGGGCGGCCAAGCCACTATGTCGCCCACGCGCCGGAATATTGGCCCAGGCTGATATTGCCGCTAATTGAGGTCGATGGGAACAAAACGACGCGAGCACTCGTTCTGGGCCATTGCACTTTGCTGTTAAAGGTTGGGGGAGGTGCGCGCATGGAGCTGGCCGGGAGCACATAGAGCATTGGTGCCAAATACACAGGCACTGGGGCCTGAAAGGTAGCGGTGTGCCTCTTGGGATCGTGCGCAGCGAGCGCAAGCAATATCATAGCATCCGGATTTAGGATGGGCTGTTTGCTGGTAGAGCACAATACTCGATCAATTGTGCTATTAGTGCAGCCTTCTCAATGGAGCCGCTAAGCAGTTGGCGTGTCCAAAGTGCTCTAGAGTAAGAAAAGACGGGTAAATATGTGTGCAATTCAGCAGCGCTTTTCCAGTACTCCTTGGCTAACAATGAAAGACCCGTCTGGGCTAGGGCACTGGCGTGGTGGCTACATTATCGCAGTGGAGCTTGTAACGCCAATCATCGGCATCTGTCTTGCAAAGCTAATGTAGGCGCAATCTTCTCGCATGGCTAGATTATCTGGCTATCTGGCTAGCGCAATAGCGCGGAGAAGCAGGTTGAGGACGGGGGAGGGAGCATGTGGCACTAAGTTTGCGTTGCAGTTACTGCTGCTTGATCGTGGGATGTAGTATAGGCGGGGCATTCAGGTTCTCACGCCAAGTGCCCATTTATCAGGCCCACTAAAAAGAACATGGGCAAGAAGAAGGGGCAAGGTATTCGTGTTTATCGGACATTCAAGAATGCTCAGCTAATAGAGGCCTAGCTGTAGTTGTCAATCAGCGAGTCGCGCATGTCGTTGACAATAGCAGATGGCTGCGAGTCTTGGAGCTTGAAGATGCTCTCGACGACACTCAGCTCGGTGGAGGTAGTGTCCAGTCCGGCAAAGGCGGTCCAGTCGTTGACTACAAGGCCGCCACCAATAACGTCTGAGCCTCGGTTGACCGTGCCGGCCACTAGCGGGACTTGCAAAAGACTGGATAGCTCGTCCTGGTCCTGTAGACTGGTCCGTGGGTGCACGAGGCCGCCCTGGTTGGAGATGGCGCAGTATGATCCAACGAGAACATTGTCGGCAATGGTCTGGCGGAAGACTTCAACGCCCAGCACGTCGGCAATTATTTCCTCGGTCTCACGGTCCAAGTCGGGGTGGACAAGAGCCACGTAGTCGTTGCAGGCAATTACATTTCCCAGGGCGCTCAGACGCTCCTCAATACGCTGGATAGCAACGCTGTCGGGAAGAGAGTTTCTGAGATGCTGCAGCTCCTGATCTGTTGTGGAGTTGGGAACCAGAAGACCGCGGCGGTTGCCAGCGGTAAGGCGACCGACAATGCGCGTGCCGGCAATGGATGTGTGAACGACTGGCACGACATCGCCCAACTCGCCCTCGAAGACACTATAAAAGTTCTCTGAGCCGCCGATGGCCACCAGGCAGTAGGAGTTTGTAAGCTTGGAGAAGACTCCAATCTCGTTGTTGTTTTCAAACTGGGCGCGGACTGCCATTCTTGCTTCTGAATTAAAAGAGATAGTGGTCTAGTTTGGTGGGAAAAAATATAGTAGGAAAAAGAAAAGGAGCTCAGGAAAAAAATGCAGAGAAAAAGAGAAATAAAGAGAAATCTGCTGGTTGATTCTTTGATTGGGCCTTTTTGTGGCATTGAAAGGGACATGCTGTTAGCTGTGCTGCGGCCCAGGGCCATTGCTGCGGCCAGGGCCAGAGCTGCGGTTCCAGTTGACTGCTGATAGTACCACACATTGCACCACCACCGCCACACCCTATATGTGCACACATGTATAGCAAAAGACAAGTTAATCTAATCTCGGCGAGGCCTTCCAAAGAACCAGGGCTTCAATGCACTATACCTTCACCCAAAGGGGAGGGTGCCGATTCCCAATGCAAGCAAGCACGCCTCTTGTGTGCAGCTGCACCCACACCCACTCACGCTATTCCGGGCAGGCAAAGAGCAGCTACTTCGAAACTCCGACCAGCTTTCAGCTACGTTTTTTTTTTAATTTTTTAATTTGCAGTTGTCCTGGGGCATTGGGCGCCACACGCAGTAAATGAGCCAAAGCGACTGGGAGACAGATTCGGAGTACAGGCAGTTTCGGCCTGGCAGATACGCGATGCGACAGCTGGGGCGTAGCGTGTCAAGACGAACAAAGCTACTGCTACAGTCAACAAACAAGGATTTAGAAATTCAGCAGAATGTCGAGCATGGCGACGCAGCAGCAGCTTACTGGCGCGGACCCCCGCTTCCGTCGGGGATTCACCGGCGGTCTGTCAGCTTTGACAACCTGCCAATGTTCCCCGACACTGTCAGGCGCAGCAGCACTGAGCCAGGGCCGAGCACCGAGCCTGCCAGCCCCTTGATCGGGCTGCCCGTAGCGTCAACGTGGAACAGCGGTACTGTGGCTACAAATTCCGGTAAGAGCCCGAGGTCAACCTACTCGCATGGCGGGGCAGCAAGACGGGCGTGGCTTCCAGGGCTTGCGCACCCCCTGTCGACAGGCATCCACTTTGAGAGCTCAATACAGCAGCAGCAGCAGCAGCAGCAGCAGCAGCTGACCGTGACGACTGGCGGGCTCTCGAGTAGACACAGCAACCGAGAGAGCTTCTCGGGGGCAGCGCAATTGGATGCCAGCACGCACATGTCAAACTCTCCGCACAGCCCACTGCATAGCAGCGACCCGTTCCAGAACCGACACTTGTGGATCAGCGAAGAGGACCTGGCGCTCGAGGCGCAAGCCACCCCAGCGCCACACGTGACGTTCCAAGCGGTTCAGATTGCCCCTTCAGTTCCTGTGGGGTCAGGGCTACTGCGAGGGTCCAGCCAGGGCAGCCAGGCTGCGGGCGGGACACGGAAACTTGGCAATATAGCGCGCGTGATCAGTAACATATCACGCAAAATCCATCGCATGCGGTCGCAGCGCAGCGCCTCGCAGCCAGCAACTCCAGCCGAGGTGAGGCAGAGCATCCTAGACTCGGCACGACAGAATATGATCCATGTGCCCAACGACCCCGCTCACGACTTTTACCGGTTCTTTGTCAACCCTGCCGACCCAGTCTCGGACCGCGAGAGCTCGACGGCCGACTCCCCCACTATCTCGCGCCACGCGTCGTCCGGCCGCACGCGTCGCCAGCGCCGGCGCCCCGATGCCCTCCTGGCAACTAGTGCTGACGCTGACGTGGGGCGAGGCAGTCTGCCGCCAGTGGGGCCGACATCACCGGTGTTTAGCAGCGAGTCCCTCGACCGGCTGTACGAGAGCATCTCCCGCGCTCCCTCAGGAACGCCCATTGGTGGCAGTCTATCTCTGCATCGGCGCAGCGCCAGCGATGGGGCGGCTTTGGGCAGCATTCGCGAGTTGCGCGTATTTCAGACCAACCAGGGGCACAATGGCTCGGTGTCCGAGCTTGTGCTGGCAAAGTTGGAGTCAGAGTTTGTAGACAACGTGCGCGTATCGACGCGTCTCGCCATGGACCTGAGCACCGAGTCGTCGTACGGCACATTTGTGCGCTTCCACAACAGTGGGGAGCTGAGTGGGATCTTTGCCGCCGACCGCGCTCTCAAGCAACCCACGCCAATGATGCAGCAGGGGCCCGACAACTTGGAGGGCCCGCCTCCACCGGCACCCGAGGAGGAAGCGCCAGGCAGATACACCCGCAACCATGACAACATTAGCCGCTTTGTCGACGAGGTGCGTGCGGTGCGGCAGGATAGCGACCAGCGCAAAGCCGAAGCACTGGGGCAGCAGCGAGTATTGGACAACAATCAGGCTCTCCTGGATGCGGCCCTGCACGTCTACGAGCGGCAGCAGAGGCACGCAGCAGAGGCTGCCGGTGGCGGTGCCCAGCCCGCTCGCAACCGCCACAGGCAGAAAAGCCAAGACCCTGAGCCCCGGCGCCGTGCGGCGATTTTCGAGATGTTCTGCGTCCCCACAGCTGGTAGCGCGTCCCCACCCTTACCCATTGGCGCTCCAGACACTCGGGCAATTGATGTAGAGACCATCGGCAGCACACGTCCTCAGCAGCAGCAGCAGCAGCAGCAGCAGCAGCAGCAGCAGCAGCAGCAGCAGCTACAGCGCAGCCAGTCGTTCCCACGGATTACTAATTCTCGGCAGCAACAGGAGGAGCAGCAGGCATTTGATTCGACTGATGGGCGGTGGACGCGAGAAGACCTCCATGTCCCATGGCACAACCGCGGCGAGCAGCGGGCAGAGCGCATTAGCTACCCTTTGCAAGCACAGGCCCAAGCTGTACCTGCTGTTGAGCCAACTGCAGCGCCACGTACACGGTCGGGATTTCTGGCGGCCATGTTGGGGAAACTTAGCGCCACCAGCAGCAGCAGCCACGCTCGTCGCAAGAGCAATGCCGACCCTGACACCAACTCTGGTGAAGCTGACGATGGTAGTGCCTGGCTCATGCGGGCTCGCCGCTCGAGGCGCCGCCGCACCATGGCCGACGTTGTTGGTACTGGGGCCTTGTCACCCGATGATGCGGACTCATCCGAGCGAGTGCCAACTCCCAGTGCAGACGCTACTGAGCAGGCACCAGCGCTCAATGTTGACCTGAGCGTACCAGCAGAGTCGCTTTCTGATGAGATATGTGCTGGTATTGCCCACAACGCTCAGGACGCCACGCTGTCTTCTTCGGGCCGCCGCATGTACTCTGAAGTATTGCAGTCACTGCGTGACCCAGCTGCGGTTGAGCCCGCCGACGCCCCAGCGGTAACTGCAAGCCCAGCGCGGCGCGACACGAATGGCTGGCGGGACTCTGCCATCACGGGATTTCTTACGCAGACATCGGCTGGCGCTTCTGCCAAGGACCGCACCACATTGGCGAATGCCGAGGCTCTATTGCCACAGCCAGGCCTCGGCATTCGCCTGCCGCCAGCACTGCACATTGCTGGCGACGAGGGCGGCGACGACGCCCATGTGTTGGAGCCCAGCCCACACAAGCATGTTGTGCGCTTTGAGCAAAAGGCAGAAGTGCCTGCTCGCACATCCAGCGTGGCTATGAACACCATCACGGCTGCCAAGCACCGAGAGGCCGCCTCTTCGAGTCGCCGTGCACCGCAGTCTATGCCGCAGTCGCGCGCCATGAGCTCTGACGATTCGCTGGCTGACATGCTGGCCTCGGATGCCTCAGAGTACTTTCGTAGCTATCGCGTGCCAGACCTGTCGGGGCTCGAGAGCTATGCTGGCACTCCTGTACCCACCAATGCACGCCTTCGCCGGCTGGAGGATGAGGTTCTCTATGGTTCCTCCCGCCCGACCACTAGTGATTCGCTTGACAGAAATGCTCGGACCGGAGCCATGCTGTCCTCGTTCGACTCGCCAGCAAGCGATGCTGGCACTGGGCGCACTCAGATCCTCGACTTTGCTGAAGCCACTGACATACGCTCGCCTGCCATTGCCAGTGCTGCCCCGCTGCAGCGCCGCCCCTCGGCTCGCCCGGAAATTCGCGATGTGCGTGGCATACTCTGGACTGATACAAATCCTACATCTACTGCCGCTGCATCTGCCGATCTGGCCAGTGTCGCTGCTGTTGCTGATACTCCAGCTACTCTCAATAGCCCTGAGCGCCCTGCCACTGCCAACGCCTCTGCTCTAAAACTTGACTCTAAAATGCAAGCCAAGTGCTCTACGGTGCCTACACCTGCGCATAACCAGGCTGGTGTGCACTTGACCTTGCCCGCCAGCAGTAGCAGTAGCCCGCCAGACGTCGCAGCGCCCGTGAGCGAAGCAAAGCTGCCTCTCGACGATTCAGCCCTGCACGACCCGCTGGTGCTGGCGAGGTTGGTGCATACGTCGCCCGACCCACGCAGTCTCATCTATGACGCTGCCTCGCAGTTCGGCTCAATGCGTTCCCGCCCGTCCTTTGGATCCGATCCTAAGCCCAAGCCCAACTCCATTCTAAATGTAAGTATCTTTCCTTCTTGGTGCTATTGTTTGCCCAGAACACTATTGCGGCGGCGATCGATTCTCTATTAACTGTGCTTTTCTTACTGACTTGGTCTTTCTTCTTATTTGGCTCTTCGTAGGCTTGCTCCGCGCTCGAGTCAATACTGCCAGCACTTAGCGCCAGTCAGCCGCCGGATCCCGTCGCTTCTACGCCTGTTATCCATGCGCCTGCGCTGGAGAGCTCTCGCCAAATGTCTATCAAGCTCAACAGCGAGTGGCCTGGCACTCGTACTCCGGATGAGCTTAGCTTGCACCGTCGATCGCGCCAATTCGCCACTGACTCTGAGGCTTTGGCCCATGTAAGCATCCAGGCTACCACGTCAGGCGAGTCGCCAGCTATAGTGGCAAAAACTCTGAGCCAGACGGCTTATGGCCGTGCTCATGCCCCGTCGAATGGTGCCATTAACAAGAGGGGTGAGCGCCATATATCGCTCCAAGAGTACGTCGAGCAGCAGAAGGTTGGCGTCCACCACCGAACTACACCAACTGGTCATGAGCAGCTCAATTTCCGCGTCAGCCTGCTCGAGCGCAAGCTTCCCGAGCACAACAGGAAGGCTCGCTCTGTTTCCTTGCCCTCTCCGCACTCTGGTTTGCCTGTCTTGCCTACCGACATACTACAGCCTGTCGTTTCTCGTTCACTGCAGGACCACCCCATCTACATCCCGCGCCCTGCTGCCCACCAGCGCACAAGGTCCTTTTACGACTCGCCGCCCCTGGTTCAGGCCTTGCTTCAGCCCGAGTGGCCTATGGCTGCTTCTGCTCAGTCTCAAGAGCAAAGCCTAGCCGACGAAGAGTTGGCTGAAAGAGCCCTATTCAGCCACCTGCTTGGCGATGGTGCTGCTCTGACTTCACCGGATCTTAAGGTTGCTCGTCGTCAATCGGGCGCTCTGCCTGCACCTCCCTTGTTTGACCCTGACGTCGACACTGGCGAAAACGGTGTGCCAGACTCTGTCTTGCATGCATACCTGGCTGGCGACCTTACTGCTATCGAGCGCTTCTTTGAGCACATTATGCGTATAACCGCTCCCTCGTCTATCTATGATGGTGACATTTCCGAGGACGGCGACTGGACATTTGGATTAGAAGGGCCTCCACCCGAGGTACTTGCTCAGCGCGAAGCTGTTTGCAGAGATCTGGCGAATGTCTCGCGAGAAGTACCGGACATGGTAGATGCCAGTGCCGAGGTCTCACGTGTGGCTGTGCCTGATGCAAGCGAACCAGCACCAGCGAGCACTACTCCCATGAGCCAACCCAGCCCCCAAGTATCTGTTTCGATTGGGGCCCCCATTGATGCTAGAGCAGTAGTGGCTCTTTCTGAGATGCCGCCCCCCTCGCCAGCGCCAGAGGCCCTCGTCGATAGCGATGGCGACAAAGCAGTAGGCAATGAAACGCCCGCGAGCAACGGTGATGGTAGCGTGCCCAGGCCAGTAAGGAGGATTGCTGTTGCCCGGTCACAGCTAGCTCGCACTAAGCGGGAGGGTTTGCACAACAGCGGCAGCGGGCAGTCCTCATCGACCAACAGCGCCGATTTGTCCGGACACAATTGCAAAACAAATACGAGCATTTCGCTGACAAACTCTCAACGGCCTGCCGATGATGAATCTCGTGTCCAAGCTACTGAAGAGCCCGCCAGTCCCTGGGACGACGTCGACATTGCTGCTGCTCCCAGCCAGATGGCAAATATCGATAGTATCGCCCGCTTGGCCATGCCTGCCATCAGCCCGACTCTTCCAGAGACCAAACAGCCAGCAGCGCAGTACGATAGAATTGCTGCCTGTATCAGTCCTGGAAGAGCACGCAGTCGTAATCACCTTCGGTCCGAATATAGGGCCCGCAGTTCTATAATTCCCAGCCTAGAGCCTCAGAGTGACAGACACCAGGAGAGGCAAATGTTAATGGCCCGGCTGCGCGTGCTAGAGACCATGATCCAAAAGGCCGCCATCGAGGAGTCGCGGCTGCAGCCGCCGGCAGTGCTGCGAAAGTCGCGCCTGGTTGAGGACGTCGAGTCAATTGCGTCGATATACTCGTCTAGCATGGAGATGGACTATGAGCGGATCTATCAAGAGCTCAACAGCAGCCAACGGCCCCGCACGGACCATCGCCGCAAGTCTGCCGACTCAGAGGCTTTGCAACGCTCTAGTGAGAGCGCTAGGCAGCAAGGGCTTGCTACCAACCAATTGCCGAATCCTGGCCCTCGGCACATCCCCCAAGGAGTAGTTCGTAGCAAAGTCCTAGCACGACTTAAGCAAAACTCGCAAGCCCGCGCCATGCTGCCGCTTCGTGCAAGTATGCTAGGGCGTGCTCCTGTCTATAGGCCTGAAGAGCAGCCAGCTGGTGCAAGTTCAGCCGGTGCCGCCAATGCATCGGTATTGAGCGAGATGTCCGAAGTAGCCTATTCGGCACGATCCAGTGGCTCTATTCGCATTGACATTGTTGATGAGAGTTCTGCGCCCAGCTTGCCTGCCACCAACACTTCTCGTGTCGGAAGAGCGCTTGCCTACCAAAATAGCTCTCGCTTCCGGCGGACAGCCAAGCTTCTCGGGTCGTAAACTGCCTCCAAGTGCCTTATAAATCTATTTCTAGTTGTGGTGGCTCTATTACCAATATGTCAGCCGACCGAGCACTAGAGCAAACTATATTTAGCACATGTGTTTTTATATTTTTTTAAAGGTCGAGTAGTGCTTGGATTGGAAAAGTGAATCATACTAGCCAGCTGACTTTGACGCTACTTGCAGTCGGATGCAGAGACCCAGTTGACTGGTACGTGCTGGGGAAGGTTGCGGTACCACTTTGTGTCTTTGGCACCCGATGACGCGGAGCCAATCTTGATAAAGTCGCCAAGCAAGTCGTCTACTTGGATTTGAAGGTGCTCGCTGTAGTCGGAGGCGTTCTGGTAGCTACTGATCAGGTCGCTGCGATAGATGGCGCTGTTATCCACAGCGGGGATCGATTTAGCATAGTCCTGTCCGCCCGAGCTTGTGAAGCCGTAGCCGCTGACAAGGTTGCTCCACATAGGAATGGTAGCACCGCCATAGGGCAGCGGCTCGCTACTAGTGTCAATCAGAATGTCCCAGCCGGAGATGGCCGAGTAAAAGTCGCTGGCGCTGCGGAATGAAGCGGTGTCGCCACTGTAGGCAGATAGCCCAGCATCGGCCAGTCCCTGAGCCAGCCACGGCTGAACCTTGTCGATTGACCATCCCAGGACAGTTCCATTGGCGACCTTATTGTAGCGTGCCAGGCCAACTGTTTTTTTGGTGGTGCCCGAGGCAAATGATGCCTTGAGTGCGTTGTAGCGAGACTCAATACCAGCAAAGATCTCGTTAGCTTCTGCTTCCTTGTTGTAAAAGGCGGCAATGAACTTGATCCACTCTGCCTTGCCAAGCATGTCATCAGCGTCCTCGGGGTTGACAGCAATAGAGTAGGGGTCGCTCATGCCGTAGGTGGTAAATGTCCACTGCAGGCTCAAGGAGCTAGTATCGTAAGACACGCGGCGTACCAAGCGAGAGTCGCCGCCGCTGCTGCTGCTGCTTCTGCGACGCCGATTGCTTGGAGTGCCAAAGTTTTGCTGGATGCGTGGCAGACCATCTAGCTGCTTTTGCATGCAAGGCGATGTGACGGCAAAGTACTTGTAAGCAGCAGCCACAGTGTTCTGAACGCCAAGGAGCTGGATAGCGGCGCTGGCTGGAGCCGAATCGAGGGCAATTTTGGATCCCGGAACAGCGACGACCTTGGCCCAGTTGCCGACCTGCAAGCTATCCGCAGGAGTAGGGGAAACGTCAGATGGTGCTGGAGTGCCACATTGATAAAGTACGTAGGTCTCGCCCGAGATGGTGTTGCGGATGTACTTGGCGTTTTTCGTGTAGGTAATGTCAAAGCCCGAGGCATACAGTGACTTGACCTTGTCGGGAAAGTAGTCCGTGGACGAGTCGTAGCTAGCAACGCAGCTCGACTCGTTGGCGCGAATAACTGTTGGCAGCAGCATTAGCGCCGACAACGCAGCGGCAAGGCAGATGTTTGTCCTAAAGATCATTTGTGTGGAGCGGAGGCGTGGATGAAGATGTGGGAGCAAGTGAAGAATACAGAAAACAGAGATCAGCCGGGCGCTCCAACAATTTATACCATTTCAGAGCGACGAGTGGGCATAAACCTCTTATCTCAACAGGAGGCCATCTATTTTAGATTGTTGTGTAGAAGCTATTCTGAGGGCGAGCTGCTGTGTGGGGGTGCGTGTGGGTGCATGACTTTCCGCCACGAAAGGCTAAAGGTGGTACGCACATCCACCTGTGTAAATGCATTGCGGTGTGTTGAGCGGCAATGCTACTTCCTCCTCGATGCACGCACTATCTATTCTACTCAACATACTCCCTGTTTGGATATTATTAGGCATTTTGCCACTCGGAGACATGGACAATTGTCGTGTGTTTGTTGGCAGAAGGGTGGCTCGCATATCATCTGGCTCTAAACCGGTTCAGACAATACTAGGCGGAGGATGGGGAGACACGAACTTTGCTCGTTGGATCTCGAGCACAGGTTTGATAAGCACGCCATTGCCCATGTATCCGCACACCACCCCCACGTCCCTTGCAGTATTTGCTTGCGGTCGCTGGCCGAGGTCAAGTAGCCCCATGAGCGACTAAAAATAAACACCGTCAAGCGTTGTGCGCCGCAGGCATCCCCAAAAGCCAGAGTATTGTATGCAGGGAGAACCAACTATGAAGGCTGGTAGCAGACGCTACCACTGCAAATTTAAGCTCTTCAAGCAGAAACACAATAGCTGGCATTTAGAGGCGATAGCACGACAACGACAGCAGCCAAAAAAGAGGGTCCATCTACGTACAAAAATAGAATTCCAAGAAGAGTGGGATGGCAGAGGGACAGTAAATACATCAATGTGTCCCTAAATGCTGTCTTTATCGCTCAAATGCGTCAGCAAAGTAGCCGAATAATTGGCCACCAAGAGTTGCTGTGCTTTGTTCAAAAACGGCACATTGTCATGTATGTGGTATTGTCAAAAATCAGCTGTGATTTGCGTTGACTGATCGGCGACATGGCCCAATCTTTTTTCCCGTTGGCTGCTATTAATTTTAAAATTTCGAATTTGTTCACCAGTTGGCAAATGCTAGGAGACGAGGCGTTCAGGCTGGCCAAAGAGGCCAAGGATATTACAGCTGACCACATACCGGCGTACAACGAAGAGCAAGTACGGCTGGTTACTCAAGAGACACGGTACTTGTGGACGCGCATCGAGGAGATGATTGCCAGCCTAAACACGGCAGTCGCTAACCAACAGCGAGGCGGGTCGTCTCAAACACATCCAGGGTCTAGCCAACCACACGGCCCACTTGGCCAGCAGCAGCCATCTCAGTCGCAAACGGCTAATACGCAGCAGTCGGCCACGCAAGCAGAGATAGAAAACGCAAATGCACAGACCGCGTTGTACTTTCTGACACTTAATCGCAACAAGCGGTGTCTCCTGGCGTACCACCACCGTCGAGCGCAGTTTTTGCGCTCGCTGCTCTGGACACTGCACTTGGCGTCGTCAATGATTCCAGCAGGCCTGTCATTGCGCTTGTCGCCCGAAGAGCAAAACTACGCTCGCGACTACGCGCGGCTGAACTCGAACTACCGCGATGCGATCGAGAACCAACTGTGTCCTAGTGATTCGCTCAACTGGACAGCCGACGGAGAGCTGCCGCCTCGCGACTTGTTTATTGAAGTGAGAGTTATCAAGGACTGCGGCGAGATTGTGACTGAGAACGGTGTTGTTAATCTCCAAGCGGGAACTCAGCACTATCTCCATAGGTCAGACGTGGAACACCTGGTGACGATTGGATACTTGGAGCACATCAACCCAAGTTAGAAGCTCGGCTCTAAAATGTAGAATTACTATTTATTGTAGGAAGCATGCTTAAAAGAAAGAATGAAGGCAACAGTGGAGAGTAACAAAAGCAATGGGGTGGCAGAGGCTTAGGCGGCAACAGATCTCTTGGCAGCAAATATGTTCTTTACGCGCGTCACGCTGTTTCTCACAGCAACATTGGTGCCATGCTTAACCGAAGACAGCTTCCGAGAAAACGCGTCCATGTGGTTGCTGGCGTGGATCTTGTCGGACATGGCATTGAGGCCGGTTATTGAACGAGTGGCAGGTATGTCCACTAGCTTGTCGCCTATCTCGTTAATATGACCATTTTCGCGGGATGGGCCATCGTTAACAGAGGGGTTGGCTTCTCCATCGGTGCTTTGGGTCATAGTGTTAGCGGCAGGCTCCCCATCGCTTGCCGAGTATTGTGGAGGGGGAATGACTTGCTTGTTGAGACCATCGTCTGCCTGCCGCGTGCGCTCTTGCTCCAACTCCCCGTCGTTCAGACCGCAGCCACGTAGGCCGGCCAAGCCAACAATAGAGCCCTGGAAGATATCGGGAGGAGTTGTCGGCCGAAACGACAGGTGTGAGGCGACGGAGCGGCGGAGCACCATGGACGTAGTTTGCCTTACATGCTGCACTTTGCGCGTAAGCCCCTCCAAGATGCGAGACGACCGACGGTCCAAGTGGCGGTGAATTGACGGGCGTCGAGGAGGGGAAGGCAGCTGAGAGTCGGCTAGATCGACACCATCGCCCTGCTGCAAAGGGGCCTCGGAAGTTGGCGCTGAAGCAGCTGGGTCAGCTACCGGGGAAGGGGGCGCTTCAGAGAGGGCCTGAATCGGAGAGTCGCCATTAGGAACAAGGTCGGCGTTGCGCTCCTCGCCAGTATATTCAGCTGGTGGAGTAGCAGCGGGTGTTTCCTCGTCCTTTTGTTTGGTATCTAAATGTGCAGCAGGCTCAGGAACGGCAGCATCAGCAACAAAGGCCACAGCTGCGACGGTGGGTGGTTCAGCAGCAGGCTCGGTAGTGTTGGGAGCGGTCTGAGCATCGCAAGTGGCGTCATCAGAGTTGTGGCTAAGCTCTGGCTCTGCTGGCAGAACTTGGGCCGGCTGAATACTATCATCATCAGTAGCAGCAGCAACAACAAAAACAACAACATTGGCTTCGACATTCGATGGTGAGGGCGAGATCGTCGTGGGAGCAATGTCGCCATTGGCATCGGAGCATTTGCTCAGGCGCTTTTTCAGCATGCCGGCAATGCTAGCGCGACGGGTTCTAGACTTGTTCGAGCTAGGCTCGCTCTCAAGAGATAGTGGAGAGGCTGAAGAGGCGGGGTCGAGAGGCAGCTCGGACAATGGCGACAACGGCTGAGCAACAGGGTCCTCATCGGCGGCAGGAGTATCGTCGCGGGGAGCCGATATGGGGTCATGCGAGGCAAATGACAAGTACAGTGGGGAGTCGGATATGGCTTCAATGGCAGGGTCGGTGTGAAAGTCAAAGTTCAGGCCCAGGCGGTCAAGAAGAGCAATGGCAGTGACATCGGCATCGGCATCGGCATCGTCAGCGTCAGTGTCAGTGTCAGCACTAGCTTTGGGGCAAGGCACAATGTTTGGGAGGCCGAGGGATATGTCGATGGGACCAGTTGCTGGCGACTGAGCAGCAACGGCTGGCGAGGCGTTGACTACGGGGGTTTCAGCAAGCGGTTGGGGACGCTGGGCAGCTTCGGGAGGGTCAACAGCGCTGGGTTTGGCGAGAGATGGGTGCATCAGGCAATCATCAAGGGAGTGAGAGCCAGAGTAGGTTAGTGGTGGCAAGGCAATAGTGATGCCTGGCGAGTCAAAGTCGGGCAGCCAGCTGTGCTCGTCAGGAGAAGCAAGCGGCTGGGCAGCAGCCTCAGCAGAGGCAACAGGCTCGACAGATAGCATACTCGTTTGCAGTCAACCACACTCGAGAGAAAGAAAAGAATATGAGAGCAGCTAAAAAAGATGTCAAGAAAGGAGAGAAGGAGCGAGAGGGAGGGACGGCAAATGAGTAAACTTGGGTGGAGAGGCGCTGAGAATGCTAGAGAAAAAGGCGGAGACAGAGAGAAGAGGAGTCAAAATAGATCACAGACGCGATCCTAGCCGGGGGAGGACAGAGAATGCGCACAACGTTGATGGGGAGTGGTCCCTTGCATCATGCAAATCAAGTCGGGATTAAAACTCCGATTATTGCATGAGCAGTGCAGCACGAACAGGGCGCGAGCGCTGAGCACAGGCAACAAAGTCGGGGTGAGTCGAGTCCGCACCAGCAGATATCAGCGCCAACACCAGCTCTGGCCAGCCGCCACGGGCAGCAGCACAGAGAGCGCGAATGCCGGCAGGACCACTCGCATCGGCACCACTCGCCAGCAGCAGGCTTACGGCAGCAGCATGGCCTCCACGGGCAGCATTGACTAGCGAGGCATCGTTGCCAGCGTGGACATCGGCGCCAGCACGCAACAGCAAGCGCATGATATCGACATGGCCACGCTCGGCAGCATCGCGTAGGGGCTCATTGTCTCTGGCGCATGGGTCAGCATTGTAAGCCAGCAGAACAGCAGCAGTGCGCACCGACCCTCGCGCGCAAGCATAGGCAAGGGGGCGTCCCTGGCAGGTGTTGGGGTCAGCACCTCGCTCAATCAGTAGTCGCACCAAGCGGACGTGGGTGGCAGGAAGCAAAGGCGTGGGGCGGGCATATCGCCGAGCAAAAGCGGCAGCAGGAGCCGGGCGTGGTGGAGGCATTGGAAGGTCGGTGGTAGCATAGGCCAGTAGTGCAGCTCGTGAGATGTCGGGAGGCAGAGTGCCTGGGGGCGGAGCTGAGCCATCGCCAGCGTAAGAGGCAGCCAGTAAGCAGCTGTCGTCAACAGCATGGACGCTTGCACCAGCATCAAGAAGCACAGTAACAGAGACAGTGTTGGCATCGCCGCACAGTACTGCTGATCGCAGAGCTCGGGAGTGCTCGGCACCAGCATCGGCTCCACGCCCCAGCAATGCTCGCAGGGTGTCGGCGTGGGCATTGGCAGCGGCTAGCGCTAGAGGCTCTCCGCGCAGGGCCTCAATGTCAGCACCAGCATCTAGCAGAATATTTACAACTGCCGTGTGGCCACGCCCAGCAGCAATACGCAGCGCCAGGTCGTCGCCGTCGTGCACGTCGATCAGCAGCGGCCTAGGGTTAGTGACGTCAGCACTACCAATTCCGCGCCAACCGCTGGCAGGGTCTAAATCAGCGAGCATACGACGCGGGCCCTGGTGGCGCATATGCAAGACCGTGCGTACAATGGGAGTCCAAGCTCCGGCCCGGTCGCAGGCGTGGCGCAGCACCCACTGGTCATCAGCGCGCGGGTCGGCACCCAGACGCAGCAGCAGCAGTACAACATCGGGTCGTGTCATTCGAGGCCGTCGTGCCGGCAGCCCCAATGCCCCATCCAGCACGCGGGCTCGCCCAAACTCAGCTAGGCAGTAGCGCGCACGCACTCCGGCTGACTGCGACGCTGCGTAGAACGCTCTCGACACCTGTGCCAGCGACGGCCACTGCGCAAGGACGAAAATCATGCCAAGCACGTCCAGCGGCAGCACGCGGTCGAGCATGTAAATTTCATAAATGAATCGAAAACCAAAAAACCAAAAGCGAAAAGAGTAAAAAAGAAAGCGGGGGTAGCGATTGGCTTCTACCAAAGTTCACCCAGCATAGGGCGCTCTGCATCACATGTGCCCAGGACCTGGACCGAGGATCCTCCCCCAGGCTCGATCTCTACGACAGCTAGCCGGGACGGGACCACCCGCACCACCACCAGCTGGCGAGTAGTCGTTGGCAATGTTGGCGACAGCGGCAGAGTGGTAGGGCTAGGGGGCGGAGTCGAAAAGCCCAGGCGCTCGCCCAGCCCAGCAAAGAACCGAGTCGCCTTAGGCTCGTCCTTTGAGGCCAGCACAGCCCGGCATGCCAGCACAGCCCGGCGGTCGGCTCGCTCTTGGCGCAGGCGGCGTGTGGCGCGTAGCAAGCGATGCATGCTCAGCTCGGGCGCATCGCGTGGCAGGTCCTGCAGTAGCGCCACTGCCTTCTCAAACGTTGCGTCGACCAAGTGGCTGCCAAGCGCTGCCACCACAGCTGCGAAAAAATCCAGCATAAAGCCCAGCTGCCGGCGGTCGCAGCCATCGTCGCCCGACGCGTCGCGCCGCACATAAACCACACATTGCACGCGCCCAATAGTCGCGTCAACGGCTTCGTAGGCATCCGTGGCGCCCAGCGCACTTGCCACCTCCGCCTCAACCCCGTCGACGTCATCACCGGCAAGGCGCTGACGGTCTGCTATTAGCGCGTCCCACAGAGCCAGCACATCGGGCAATGCAAACTCGCGGGCGCCCCACACAAGCACCCATCGCACACTAAAGTGCTCGCCTCGCACGCCGCTGCCGTGGAGCGCTGCCCACAGAGCAGGTGCCAAAGCGCGCACGCTATGAGCCCACCACTGCTGCACTGTTGGCTGCAGCGCTCCCATAAACAGGCTCAAGTGGGCCCCTCTCAGCGCCCGCACTAGCATGTGGTACGCATCAGCCTCGGACCCCAGGTCTTTGCAGCTTCCCCACGCTGCATAGTACAGCGGTCCCAGCACTTCGTTCATTCCCTGTGCATACCCCGCCCCTCGGTTGTGCTTTGCGTATACTAGCAGGATCCGCCCGAGCACAGCACCATGTGTAGCCACTGGCTCAAGCTTCAGCGCGCTAGTGTGTGTTGCTGCCGCTATCCGTGCCGCAAGCGAGGTCCGTGCCCCGCCACTAGTCTTGGTGCTGCTGATGGCCGAGTGGAAAAGCGAAATATCTGGCATTGTGCGCTGAACGTCGGCTTCTATTTGCTCCAGCAGCCGTTGTCCTTCAGAGTCCGTCTGTTCTGCCTGGCTCCATACCTGCTGCGCCAGCTGTGCGTACGCCGCTCGGCTGCTGTGCAATACCGGTATCCACTCTCGACGCTGTCGTGGCAGGCATCCCAGCAGTACCTGCCAGCACACGGCCCTCAGCCCTCCGGCCTCTGGCACTCCATCAAAGCACAGCCTGGCCAGCGCTGTAGTATCCACAATCCCGTCATCGTTGCCAAATAGCACTCGCTCAAACGCCTCCAGTCTCAGAGACATTGAGAAAAAAGTCTAAAAAAATTAAAGGAAAACAAGCAAACAGAAAGGAAGGGTGTGTTGATCACGTTGCTGGGGAAAAAAAACCCAGGTGCTAGTGGGTGACATCACCTCCGCCGCCCTGGCACCGGGTGCTTGTGCTTTTTGTTGCACGCTCTGGGCATCCGCTCGTACTCGTTTGGGCTGTCCTCGTCGCTGTTGCCGCTGCTGCTGCCACAGCTCTCGTCAGAGTCGGATTCGCCAAACTGCCGCTGCCGCCGGAAGATGCAGCATACCTTTGACTTTTTGCGATTCAAGTGCTCGTTGTCCACTGTGTCCTCCGCCCACTGTACGTGGCCTCCTGCTGCTGCTGCGGGTGCTGCTGGCTGCTGCTGCTGCTGCTGCTGCTGCTGGCCTTCAGCACTGGCACTGGAATGTCGGCTGCTATCGCCTCGTAGCCACAGTATGCCCTCTGTCGACACGCTTGCCACTGGCGAAGCTTGGCCCTCGCTAGTGCCTGTCACTACCATTGTACGTGATCCATGACTGGCTAAGCTGGTTCCGCTGCCTCTAAGCTCGCCTAGCCGTGTCCCAGCCACTGCACTGGCTCCGCTGCCATTCGTAGTCTCTGCACCAGGCGGTCTCTCTACCATTTTAAAATCCAACCTTCATAAATTCAAGGAAAAAAGGCACGAAAAAAAAGTGGAAAGAGATGAAAGTGGAAAAATAAAAATTGGCTCAACGAGCCGCACAGGTTTTTTTTCTTTGACTTTTCTTCCTTCGACTTTCAAAATTTGTTCAGTTTCCAAGCTTTTTTACATGGAAAACGGCGAAGAGCTTTCTCAGGCCCACCGTCGCTCCTTGCGACACGACTACCGCAATTTGCTATCCGATGCAGTCACCCGCAAAAACGAGTACATGACCGACAGCGGCGCCCTGCTGCTTGAGGACTTGGAGCGTGCCAATTTGCTATTTAACAGCGTCGACCGCACCGTCGAGGGGATCTTGGACTCGCGCTTCCTCATTCTCTCTGCTGATATTGGTGCTCAGCGTGCTCATCAGCTACGTATAGACAGCGCTGCATTTGATGTCCTCGAGTACATAGAAAGTGTGCGCCAGAATCTATACACAGCTCCTGGCGACGAACAACAGATGCCAGGGTCCAAGCCCAATTGGGCTGCTCTGGGCCATATCGCTGCTCGCTTCAGTCGCCGCGCCCCTCAGTTCTCATGCATCTACGGCCCGCTGATGACAGAGCCCAAGGAGCGTCGCCGCGTAAAGACCGGCTCCAAGCGCGACAACGCAGCGCTCTCTGCCTCCCGCCACGAGGCTCAGATCGAGACTATGGGCGAGAGCGATGTCAAGCGCCAAGAGAACCAGACTACAAAGCTAGTCAAAGCTGTGCACAAGATCTTGACGCAGGTTGGTCCTGTCAACTTGCTCCATCTGGTCATCAACCCGGCCTCATTCTCGCAGTCTGTTGAGAACATCTTTTATGTGTCCTTTCTGATACGCGATGGCAAAGCCTTTATCGACGACCAGTCTGGCCAGCCCATGATCGAGGCCTGTGAGCCACCTCAGCAAGACGACTACCAGTCCGGTCTGACCAAGAAGCAGCTCATCTTCAGCCTCGACCAGTCCACATGGCAACAGATCATCGACGTCTTTGCAATCGAAGAGAGCATCATCCCCACGCGCACAGCCAAGCTCGACGCCAATGGTCTGTCACAAATATCGTCGCAAGTGCCGCGCTGATATCAAAGTTGCCCTACTGAAAGCCGCGAGCACGACTGGGCTGGCTGCCTCTTCTCACAGCCAAGCCAATGGAATGAATAGCCTGCCTTTGTGTGGCAAGCGTTTCAGAGAAAGCGCCCAATTATTAGTTAGGCACATAATTGGTCCCCACAAGGAGGAGGCTGTTAGGCTTCGTGGGCAGTTTTAATATCGGTTCTCTGAATTGGAGCTACCACATCTTGTTTCTATTGTGCGCTAATGTATTTCTAGGATTTCGTTACATTCTGTTTCTTTTTGCTTCGACATTTCTCACTAGCGACATTCAGCTCTTGCTAGCAAAGCCGCTAATTTTTAAAATGCATCCGCCGGGCAGGGACATGGGCGTGGTGGTGATATCGAGTGACGATGAAGAGGATACTCATATCATCCAGCCGCTATCGTCAACATCGGCGGCAGCAGCAGCAGCAGCAGCGGCGGCGGCAGCGGCGGCTTCTTTCCCGCCGCTGCCTAACGGGTACGTACTACCGCCATTACGAGAGTTGGGCGAAAGCGAGCGAGGCCGCCCAGAGAGGATAGCCACTCTGCGCGACGTTCTGTCCACTCGGAATTCACGTCACAGCCTACTAGCTCGTAAGTCACATTTGAAAGAATTAACACTGCTGCTGCTGCGCTTCTAGCAATGTCGATCAGCGCGTGCTGACAAATCGTCTGTCTCATTTTACGTGAGCCCATTCCGGTGTATTAGGTCGTGGTCGGCACCAGCCGGGGCACCCAGCCCCACCGCCCATCTCGCGTGCGCCAGTGATTTCGCGGTCGCACAACCACACAGGCGAAGAGCCCGTCGAGCCGGGTGTTTACAACCCGATCCGGTCTCGGGCGCTGCTCCCGCACGAGCGCCTACGGCGCAGAGAAGACAACAACAGAGCGACGACTGGGCAGCAGAGCGCCCCTCCGCCTTCCACCACTGCTGGGCGGCTCCTAAGCGACGGCACAATCAGCGTTGATGACGTCGACGACTCTGGCTACGCTGAGGCCACTCGAGCTGGGCACCACCGCCATCAAGGCGCGAGGAACCGGACCGGCGGAGATGCCCGCAGAACCAATGCCGGCAGACGACGTGGCCGCGAAGAAACTGATGACGACGACCATGACGATGAAGACGACGACGACGACGACGACGACGATGGTGAGGAAGAAGAAATGTACTCCGCCACGTCTGACGAGGGCTCTGTTGCCTCTGGCAGCATCGGTGCACTAGGGCAGCGGTGGAGACATCCGTTTCCTGGCGGTCCGCCGCTTGTGCATCGTGGGCCAGTGGATCTGGGCCACATGGCTCTGTTTGGTCGGCAACTGCGCTACGCAGCCGCACATGAGCCAGCCTTGTTTCTCCCGCTCCGCACAGGCATCCTGTCGCATCACCACCACATGCAGCACCACCACCGCCGTGCTCAGCGACGTCGTGGCGGCAGTGGCGGCATAAACCACCTCGACTTTTTCCCTGGCGAAGACCTAGGCGATCTGCTGAGCTTTCTCGAGGCCAGTGCTCCACCGCCGCCCCCGTCGCGCCCGCTGTCGCCAGCCCGCCCGCTCAAGCTGACCAAGCACCAGGAGAGCCTGGTCGCCAACCCCGACTACTCTCGCAAGGTTCCCGAGGCCAACTTCCGAGACTCTACCGAGGCGCAGACCAGCAAGTCGCTCGAGATTGTCTGCACTCAATGCACGAGCTCGCTCTTTGACAAGGAGCACATTTGGGCTACGCCCTGTGGCCATGTCATATGCAACTCCTGCGTCGAGCTGTTTGCCAGCGCCTCAAAGACATGCAAGGCCTGCAAAAAGCGCGTGCACAAAAAGTCGCTTGTGCACTTGTACACCTAGACTGCTCTTCGTAAATATATTTCTAGCTGTTGGGTATAGCACACGTCTATGTTTTTTTAGTGCTTGGGCGTGGCAGCGTCGCTGTCCTTGCTGGTGGTGCTCTTGTCTTCCTCGGCCTTGCCCTTGGACTCGGCTGCCTCGCGGCTTTGCCGCTTCTTTTCTTGCTCGTCCTCATCCTCGATCAGCTCCTCTTGCTCCTCTAGCACCTCGAGCTTTTGCTTGGGCGTCGCCTTGCCGCTGACCTCCGCCAGACGCAGCGTAGCCTCGTTAACTAGGTTGTCTGGCAGCGAGTTGATGGTTGCCTGGAGAGCATCCGCGTTGAACTGCTGCTGCTGCTGCTGCTGCTGCTGCGGCATAGGCTCGCCGGCCGCAAGGATGCGCGACAGGATCAACAGGGTAGATGGGATGTTGTGCTCCAGGTGCAGCTCAATCCACTGCACGAGCTCTTCGCGCATACGGGCCGGCGACACCCCGATGATGCGAATTCCACGAGACTGGCAGGCCGACTGCAGCTCCGGCACAGACAGCGAGTCGATCCCCTCTCCGCAGATGACCTTGTCATCGGCACGAATGTACCGCATGCGGTTAGTGATCTGGTACCGCAGATAGTTGTCCGTGCCAAATGCGTTGACGCCCATGAACCGGCAGATCGACACCAGCTGCGGCCGCGACAGGTTGTCTAGCGTCAGCTCGTCTTCAAAGATGTGGGCCACGCGCACCAGGTCGCTAGTCGACACCTTTTCGCTTGACGAGCGGATCTTGTCCAGAAACTCGCTGGTGCCTTCAACAGAGCCCTCGGCCAGCTCGCCAGGGGCAGACTGAGCAGCCACGGATCCCTCTTTGGCCTCGCTGCGCTGCCTAGACATTTCGGCAATAGTCTCCTTCAAGTAGCGCGACATTTCGTTGCGGACCTTTTGCATCTTTTCGCGCTTCTTCTCGGCGGTGGCCTTGTCCTCGTACGTGCTGGGCAGCATATTGGGGAACAGCTTAAGGGCCACGGGCAGGAGCAGCTCTGCAAACGGGATAACCACAAACAGCAGGAACGGCACCAGCCGCACAGTGTCGGTAAACGTGCGCCGCAGCTGGCGCTGCTCACGCCGCGTCAGCTTGCCGCCCCAGACCACCTTGGACACGAGCTTTGACGACAGCTTGACTTCCTTTGCAAATAGCTTTGTGCCATGCCAGTAATGCAGAGCCTCGTGTTTGATCTTTTCCATCAGGGTCTTTTTGGGCGCCACCTTTGTGCTGGAAGGCGCGAGCACCTCGGCCTTCTCCTTCTCCTTCTCCTTTGGCTCGCCGCCGCTTGCTGGGCCGGCCCGCCGAACCAGGCCCTGAGCGCTGCGCAGAGTAGATAAACCTATACTCTGGAATACCAGCGCCTTTGGCATCCGGCTAAGCTGCTCGGCTCTTTGGGGGAGGCGACTCTTTGCGCGTACAGCAGCCAGGATGCTGCTGTTACTGCCAACTGCTGATCCAGCTCGCGGTAGCGAGCAAAGCGGTCTCCGCGCTGCATATGAGAGTCCAGCTAGCAAAAAAGGTTTGTTACAGGAGCAAGCAGCAGAGCAGGCGATTAGCTTTGTGCGCTGGCTGGAATTGGCCTGCATTTCAGTTGGTGATTTCGTACCTGCGCCAACAGCGCTCCAAGCCAACGGTCGGCTCAAAAGGCCCTGTACTCGAGTTTGCGAAAGCTGCATTTGAGGTCTGGCGAATCAGGCGACTAGAAAAATAGCACGCGATTATGAATTTTCTTGAAAAAAGCAAAGCGAAGAAACACCCCATTTTATCTGGGCCTGGCTTGGTTTGGTTGGCCTGGCCTGGCTTGGCTTGGCCTGGCTTGGTGGCCTGGCAGATTGATTACAGGCAAACAAATCCTGTGATCGATCGATTACCGTAATAATGGTCTTTCGCTCTCGTGGCCCAGCTCGTTGCCCTGGTCGTCGATGATGTTCTCAAAGCTGCCGCCGGCCTCGGCCTCGGCGACCAGGCGGTCTGCCATGCTCAGCCGCACTGCCGACTTTACGATCTTAATGGACTTGCGCTTGCGCGGCGCTGGGACCTCAGTAAAGCCAAGCGTCTCCGGGCTGTATGAAATGTAGATCTTGCCCAGCGTGCCATCAAAGCGGTTCTTTAGCACGTTCAAGCACCGCACCTTGCTGTCCGAGTTGCCGTGGCGCTGCAGAATAACCACGTTGTCGGCCTCTTGCGTCACCTTTGCCGATCCAAAGATCGAGTTGATGTCAACGTCGGAGGCGGGCTGGTCCTTGCGCAGATGGGCTACCACGGTAATGTGCACGCCCTCGTCAGTAGCAAACTGCCTGAATGTCGCAATGGCGGCGTCTTGGGCATCGTACTTGTCCATGCCTTTGGCCTGCATGGACATCATGAACTGCAGGTTATCGATGATGATGTGCTTGACGTCGTAGGCGTACACGGCGTGGCGCATGGTCTCCAGCACCGTGTCGGGCTTGGTGCTGCCATGGAACTTCAAAAAGTACATTGGCAGCTGCTCGAACTTGCGCGACCAGTAGTCGATATCGCCGGGCTCCTTGGACACATCGCGCTTGGCAAACTGGCTCATCATGCGCGTTGCCAGGCGCACATTGGGGATCTCAAAGCTTCCCCACAGCGTGCTCACTCCCGACTTGCAAAAGTCCAGCGACATCTGCGAGATCACTGTGGTCTTGCCGCTTCCAGTCGCCCCGCTAAGGATCGTCAGCTCGCCGGGCCGCAAGCCCTTGAAGCACGCGTTCCAGCCAGGCAGGTCTGTGCTCTCGACACCACGGATCAGATCCGGGTTGGTGACTTCGAATTTTACTGCTTCGCGCAGCGCCGAAAAGTCCAGCACTTTGTCGTGCTGCACCGGCTGCGACCGCTCCAAGATGCTAGTCAAGTCCATTCCTCGCGCCAGGGCAATGCTAGCCGACTTGGGGCCCTGAGGGTCGCCGCCCTTGGTGCGCACTACCAAGCAGCGATCCACGCCCAGCTTGCGTGTTATCAGCTCAGCCGCAGCCGTGCCTTGGTGGTCATCGTCAAGCCATACGTAGACACGCTCATATCGCTCCAGCGCACGCATGGCATCCAGGGGGAGCTGGTAGGGGCCCTTGGGCAGCGATACGGCTGGAATGCCAGTCTCTTGGTAGGCTGCAACGGCGTCCAGCTCGTGCCCCGTCAGAATAATGTCTGGCGACTCGGGGCTGGCGACATGGAAGCCAAACAAACCCGTCTGCGCTTCGTCTACGGGCACGTACATCTCCAAGTCGGCGATGCTCCAGCCAACAATCTTGAGCTGCACGGTGTGAAACTCTGACAGGGAAGCACTGTCCGACAGCGACGCTGTCGTTCCGGCCGAGTCAGACACGTCCTCGATCATGCTCGAAATTGCGGCGCTCCCTTGGCTGCGTGCTCGACCGGTGCTCAGAGCGGGCCGCCCAGAATCCGCCGCTGAAGAGTCTTTGGAGCTCTCAATAAAGCTGTTGGTGCGGAAGGCAGTGCGCGGGAACACCAGACATGGAACAGAGTGGTCGCACCCCTCAACCAGGGCCTCCAAGCTGAGAATCTCGGGAATGGCAGTGTCGACGAACCCCAGCCCAACACCGTACTGAGCCAGCGTCTCGGGCCGAAGTCTGAGCTGGCCCTTGTCGTGCCCAGTCAGCGCTGTGTAGATTTCCTCGTGGCTAAGCAGGTTGTCTTGCAGCCGCATCAGCGTGGCCTCGGCAAATTCAAAGGGCGGCGGGTCAGTGGCGCGGCTTTTGGGGATGGTGTTTTGAAAGTTTCGCCGCTTGGCTAGCTCCTGGTATTTATCCCAGGACCCCTGCTCAAAGCAGCTAGTACACACAAATGCCCCCGTGTTGGTGTTAAGGTGTGCACTGTACGCCAAGCGTCGAGACTTGCCTGGCGAGCATACGGGGCACTTTACCACAAGCTCGTCGGGTTTCAGCCCTGCTCGCGGGCGCTGCCGAGTAGTGCTCAGAAAGTCACGAATGCTGTGCTCAAGCTCGTGGCTGTGGTGATCCGGACAGGTCGCTGTGCAATCTGGAGCCGAATCCCCTTCGGCCGGGGCGCTGGTGCTTGATCCATACACGCGAGCCTGAGCCTTGCCAAATGGATCCATGCCTTGAACGGTTTTGAGCCATTGATCGCTGGCGGTCGTCTTTGCTGGCTCTTCCTCTAGAATTTCGTGTGCCTTGACCGTTGCCAAGGACCGACGCGTTTCGCAGAGCAGCGAGGGTCTATAGCTGGCACAATGTAATGGCATGCTCCGCAAGCAGCTACGCGCTGTCTGAAATAGCGAATTTCTCAGCATGGCGAAAGGCTGGATCAATAAAATAAAACAACAGAGCAGTAGAACAAAGAATGGACAAGGAGAAAAAGGCTGTTACTGTGGACCGGCTTGGCCAAAGAGTGGGCATAATGGTGCCAGCTTTTGTATTGTTTAGCTTTTTTTTCTTCCTCGCTGACTGATTCAGCTCGGCTCGCAATGATCTGCGGTTAGTCATGTGGCTCGTATGCTAGGACAGTGCTCAGACATTGTCACCAGCATACCTCCTACTCTTTGCATTTGCTCACTTTTTACATTGCTGAAATGAATCCCCCTACAAGGAAGGAAATGCCTAGGCCTAGCAGAGCTTTCGACACGACCACGCGGCTCCGTCCAAACGACCAGTCCCTCGATGACCAATACGGCGAGCCCGAAAATTACCTGGAAATCAGCGTGGGCATGCCGGTCATATGCCAGGACAAGAACGGACAGTACGCCGAGTATGAAATAGAGTGCTTCACCAACATACCTTTATTCAAGCTCGAGCACTCGCTAGTGAAGCGACGTTACAGCGACTTTGTGTGGCTCCGCAAGCAGCTCACAAAAGAGTCGGAGCGCGTCACCCTCCCACCACTTCCCCCAAAGGTCTTTTTTTACCAGTCCCTGGCCAAGGATGTCTTGAAATTGCGCCAAGAAAAGCTGCAGATATTCTTGCAGATTATTGCCGGACACCCGTTGCTACAGACTGGTAGCAAGGTCCTGATTCCCTTTATCCAGGATCCCAACTTTAATCAAGACGCCTATGAGATGTAGGCGTTGGGATCACCGTTATATCCACTGGCTTTCTTTATATATACTCTTTTCACTTGTAATTGCAAGCACATGCTGCCATCATAGCCCACTAACCCCGCGAGCGCTGCTGGCGCTGTCTGTGGTAGCCAGGCCAGAGGAGGAGGACTGTTCAAGTGCCGCCTTGAATAAGCAGAGCAAGTACTTTTCCCACTCTTCTTCGCTGCTCATAGGCGCAGACGACGCTTCGTCCATCGCAGTAGGCAGCAATTCGACTTGGCTGAAGCGCAAATCGTCAATCACATCCCATGTCTGACGTACGCGGACCATGGCGTCGCTGCTCGACTGTACACGGGATACATCGGCTACCTCGGCAGCCTCCAGCCCAAATCTGCCCAGGTGCGTCTCGATGACCCCATGCCTGTGGGGTGGCGCGTGTCTGTTACTGTGGCCCAAAATGCCAAGTCCACGCACAACGCGCTCCAGAGCCTCCGACAAGTCGCCAGTGACATCGACAGACTGGCGGTTAGAGATGCCGACTTGCAGATCTAGTGCTGGCTGCAATATTACCACGTTGGCTGTGCGAGTGTCGCAGACGTGGTCCACTTGTGCGCTGTCATAGTCCACCTTTCCCGCCTTGACGTCGATCCGCGCTACTAGGGTATTGCCACTGTTGGACACTGGCAAGATATAGCTCGACTTTAAGCTGCTGTTCACTCGCGACTGATCCGGCGATAGTAGCGGCTCCAAGCAACTAAACCGAAGTACTACCTGCTTGGTAGTGCTCTTGTGGGCAGCTGGCTCGCGTAGCCACTTTAGCGGCGAAACATTGCTGGAGAACCCAAACAGCGGAGCTCTCCGAGCAATGGCAGTCATCAGGGATTCGGGCGTGTGGAATTGCGTGGCCAAACTCTTGTGCATACTGTCCATGTCGACAACGACCTTTCCTAACTTGGCCGAGAGATGGACAGACTGGCCGACTAGACATTGTTGCTGGGTAGCCCAGCTTTGCAGCGCCTGTACAAGATTGCGATTGCCACGGCTAATAGAGCCATCAGCTGTGCGCTCCAGCAATACATGTCGGGCGAGGAAGGAGATGGGCGTTGGGAAGTCTGCCCCCGGGTTTGTATAAAACGACATATCGGGCACAAAGGTGGGTGGCTGAGAGAAGGGGTTTGCCGCGGGCACTACAGTGCAAGCGGGCGTGTCTGATATTACCTCGGGTGCCACGACGAAAAGCGCTTGGTTTTTGGGCTCAATCATTGCGTGCAGCACAGCTCGCTGTGCGTCTAGCGCGGCAATAGGGCTGTCCCCCCTAACGAAAAACTCACCGTTGTTGAGGCTCAGCGCCCCGCCCGTTGCTCGGTTAATTGCTAGGAATATCGACTGTGTGTGCGTTTTGGAGAGCGCCCGTATTACGCCATACTTTGCAAGCTCTATTTGGACAGTAGTGTTGGCGGTTAGGCTTTCTCGCAGCGTGGACAGCGCGCCTCGCACATGATGCATTATGCCAGTGGCCCGAACCTCTCGCTTTTGCAGATCAACTGCAATCTTTACTCCAAATTCTGCCTCTAGTCGCTTCAAATGCCCGTCCTCCAAGGTGTTTAGCAATGCCAACGCCTCGTCGCTAAGCGGCATTGTTAGTCCATCCTGGTTGGGAGCTTCCTTGGGCATGGCAAAGCGGGTCTCCAAAGCCTTGAGCGAAATCCCCCACACGTCGTTCAGTATCCTGTTTACCATCTCCTTCTTTGTACCGCTTACCCTTAACTGGTGCTGCCGCAAGTATTGCTTTAGCTGGGCTCCGTTGAATGCCCTGACAACAGCCTCTACTCTCTTGGTGCGCAAATCGTAAAGCATGCTCACCATCTCTTCTTTGGAAGACAGCATGAGATCGGCCGAGCTAATCGCCATATCTACGCCGCCGAGTACTTGCGCGCGATGCATCGGCAGCGCCCGAATAAGATCCTCTGTCGTAAATTTAAAGCAATCCACCTCCTTTGCAATGTCCATGGCCACTTCGCCCTCTTTAATCTTTGCCGCCATCCGCGTCAGCGCGGGAGACGTCGGCTTTAGCACCATGTACTTGAAGCGCGGCCGTATCTTTTTCGTTGGAGTAGAGTCGCCAGCCTGCTCGCTATATCTAGCCAGGCCAATCGCACAGGCCCTGGCCCAGTGGTTGCTTTGCCACATCGGCCGGGGGGTCTGTAGTCGCCAGTAAGCCGCCGCTGTGAGCAACATGGCTAACGAATTTCGCAAACAAAAAAACGCCGAAATGAAAGCACTGAGGAGAGGAAAAAAAAAGCGACACCGCCAGAGATAATGGTAGTGTTTTTTGCCGTTGGCAAAAAAAACAGCGGGCACTCCCCACCCTCCCAAAAGTAAATCATTTTGCCAGAGTAAATTTTATTTGAATCCACGAAAACGTTTGGCCTCATAATGTTTATTTGGCGGGGGTTTTCAAGAGCCAAGAATTATACTTGGTAGTCTGTGTAGTGTGTCTCCCTTCCTAGGGGCAGCCTTCTGGTCATCATGTATTAGCGCGCATGCTAAGTGACCTGGAGGCCAAACCCTTGGTACACTGAATGGCATCCTTTGTGGGTCTGGGGGTGCCGCAGGTGTGTGGGGTCGAGCATGAACAGAAGGGAGTATGAACCAGCGCCTCTGCTGACTTGTTGGCTGTGGGGGTACCCTGTGGGAGTGCCCTTGTATCTTGTCTGGCTCCTGCTCTGCTTCCATCGGCACCCCCTTGGCTTGAGCGAGAGGAATCACTTGTACAATAGGCGATCCTCAAACTCTTGCCACATTGCTTTTAGGCACTCTCCGAGGTTGCCCACAGAGCAGTTGAGGGAGTGCCTAAAAGAGCCAAAATCGATAAAGAACGACAAAAGATCATCTTGTCTCCTTGATGGAAAGCTCTTTTCCGCATTCCGAATTTTCGGGCTAAAGTGGAGTTGTTTATTTAGCCTTCTGGTTTGTAGGTACATTATTCTTGCATCGCATCCATCGGTAGAGCTGCGCCTTTGGTGCTGGTGGATACGCCTTTTGCGTCAGCTGCCATCATTGGAAGTAGCAAGATGGGCACGACTAGGCAGCGGGGACATAGGACGCGCACTAAAGAGGGTGGAAGGGCCACTTCCTTTGGGTGATTTTTATGTAATGGATCAGCGTTTTCGGAGCCGGCAGCAAAGACTGACGACACCGAGCACGCAATCCGGCCTGTTTTGCCAAAGTTCAATGTCCCGTCTATGACGGCTTAATTCTCGTTAGCGGCATAGCCTGTGAGCGCAAGCTCTTGGTTTCGCCTGACTGGTAAACTAGGCTTAGTACTGGAGGCTGGTTAGGCTAAGGCGCATAAACCGATCCCCGCAAGGGGCTTTGTTTTGTTGTAGGGCTGTCTTTCAGTCCATTGCCAATAAATGCCAGTTCACTCTCGTGATCTGGCAAAATATCGACTCGGTAGCATGCCTCCAGCTCGACTCGGGTGTGGATGGTTACTGGTGCCACAAAGGCCCCATATACTTCTGAAATGACGCAATATAAGGCTGGTGGGGATGATTTTCGTTCAGTGTACAGTCGTTATTGGCGCACGGAAATGAAAATACCAAATAGTAAGTAAAAAAGGCATCACTGCAGCAGTAACTATGGACGACGAGATGGTATAGATAGTGTGGTGGCGGGAGCACCAGTGCTCCAATGGGATTCCAACCATTGCTGTTCGTCTCGCATATCTAAATCTAGTAGTCATTCTTTGATATTCTATTCGATGGGGGTTGCTGCCGACCGAGATACGCCATGCGGGTTAGATACAGGCAAAGTAGCGACTGCTAGTGACACGTATTTTGAGCATGCAGTACCCCGCAATGGATCGTGGATTGGCGCCGTGTTCAATGTCATGTGCATCAGCATTGGAACTGGCACCATGAACCTCCCCTCAGTAGTGCGGCGGTGTGGCTGGTTCGGCATCATCCTCTTTGTTTTAATGGCAATTGTCGGCTGGTATGTTGGGGTTCTCTTTAAGCGCTCAATGTATTCGCGCCCCGGACGCCGCATCTCGAGCTTTGCGTTGGTCACGCAAGAGGCATTTGGCCTAAAAGGGTACTGGTTTGCCACATGCATCACATACCTGTACTGCTGCGGTACAGTAGTGTCGTGGATAATCATCAGTGGTACGCAGACAACTCGCCTGCTCGGATTCGCCCAAGTGCATCTTAATGAAAAGGCCAGTATGGCTATTGTTGCCACTGCCATGTGGATACCCTTTACGCTGCTCAAGACGCTAGGCGAGATTACCATAGCCTCAGTTTTTGGTGTGTTGACAGCCATGTTTACAGTTGTCGTTCTTGGAGTCACGTCGCTGCAGCACAAGTACACAGACACATACCACAGTCCCGATTTCGATACCGGCCCTATGCACGCCTTTGTGATATGGTCTGGCATCCCATCGGCGCTGGCGTCAATATCATTTATGTACGCTGGTGCAGTGGTCTTCCCGCACATAGAGGCCAATATGAAGCGACCAGGTCAATTTGGGTGGATGCTCTCGCTAGCCAACACGCTTGTGTGCGGGGCTTACATTCTCTCCTCAGCTACAGGGTATGCGGCGTTTGGTAACCAGACGGTGTCTCCGATTCTCAACAACCTTCCCAACCTCGCCATCGTCAATGCAGCGACAATTCTAATCATCGTGCACGTTGTGTTTGCCGCTCCAGTGATGCTGGTGTCGGCCAACCTGGAGCTGGAGCTGGCACTGGGCGTCATGCCCGAGATAATGGGCAAGCGAAAAGAGCTAGCGTGGCGTGTGGTAATGCGCACTACTACCATGGGCATCTTGCTGGGCGTCTCTATTGCCATCCCGTACTTTGGGCAAGTGATCGACTTGGTGTCTGCGATTTCGACCACGGTGGTCTTTTTCCTTGTGCCCGTGCTCTGCTACGTCAAGTTGTTCGGCTGGCGAAAACTAGCAAAGTACGAGCTGGCTCTATGCTTTATTCTTGCTGGCGTTGGCGCGGTTGCCTGCGTCTGGGGACTAATTGACGCGATAAAGTCGCTTAGAGTAGCAATACAGAGTGGCCACGGCTAAAATATTCAACTTGTGCTCAGGATTTTAAAAATATTGCTACAGTTGACTTTACCGGTGTCTTTGCCGACCCAGCGGATCCATAGGCGAGCGCCAAGTTGCGTGGATGCCACTCTAGGGCCGTCGTCATCGAGGAAACAGTCAACTGGTGAGCTAGCTCGCCAGAGAATGAGTCATGGAGCCTGATAGCAAGATCATCGGAGGCGCTGGCTATATAGCGGCCGTCGGAGCTAAAGTTTACCAGTAGTAGCGGGGACTCATAGTCGTCAATAGTACGCACTATAGAAAAGTCGTCCGTGCTCCAAATGCCCATAGTGGCATCGGCCCCTCCAGTAGCCAGCAGCTTGGAGCGCGGATCGATACCAATAGTATTGCAAGACGCCGTATGAGCCGAGATAACAGTCAAGTGCTCCATGCCAGGCCAGGCACATACCTCAACCGTCCCGTTGACGGTCGTCATAAACAGCAGCGATTCGCTAGCGTCCCATCTCATTGAGCACACAACTTTGTCCAACTCTGCCACGACGACTGGCGACTGCGGGCTAGCTATGTCAAAAATCTCTAGGCCCTCTTCGCGATTTACTACAGCAAAGTACTTGCCGGATGGGCTCCAGCAAATGTCAGAGTTGAGACCGCTAGTGGCCAGCTTGGCAAATACGCTGTTGCAACGTTGATCCCAAAGAGACACGCACTTTTCGTAGGAAGCAGCAGCAAGCGTGTGTGTGTGTTGTAGGGCGGGGCACCATGCCAGGCGCTCAATGTCGCTGCCCAGCTCCTTTAGCTCCTCGCCCTCTTTGTGTCCGCCGCGCTCAAGCCGCCATGAACGCACCGGCCCCTTGGCGCCTGCTGCCGTCAAAAGCCCACCATCGCTACTCCAGGAGAGGTCGTAGACGGCGCCTTGCTCCCAGTGCATCTTTGTCTCCTTGTGGTTTTGGAATGCATTCGCCGTCATTATCAAATGTTATGCCCGAGTGGAGAGGAAAAGGTAAGGGGAATTGCGAGGGAGAGAGAGTAAACTGATATGTATTGCGATCGAAATAAACCAAAAAGAATGGGGAATTGCGAGGAGGAGTGAACTGATTAATCAAGAAGGCTTTCGCCTAAAGAGACTGGTATGGGCATGATCTAAACTTTTGCTTTGCTTTGTCTCTCCTTTCTTCTTAATTCTGTATATGAAATTTCTATGGCTAAGCGTGGCATCTCTGTTGCCCTGAGTGTTGAACCTAGCACCAGCATTAAGCGGCCATGTGTGCAGATTGAAAGCTCGAGCCCTTCGTGCCCCGAGTGCGCAAGCACAGAAATTCACAATGGCGGGGGCGAAGAGTACTGTGGCGACTGTGGAGCGGTAGTAAACAGCATAATCTTGACGACGAGCCACTCTTACGAGTCAGAGCGACACTCTGAAGGAAACTACGTACGATATCCGCCTTATAGGGCCAACGGCGACCCAGCTACGTTGCGGTTTCACAAGCGGTGGAGCCAAGACATGGTCAAACACGCTCATAAGTTGATAGGCAACATGTCCAACCGGCTTGGTTTGGGTGGGCTAGCCGAGCGCGCAGAGAGGATATTTGACGACTGCACTAAGCGACTAATGGACCCTAGTCTCCAAGTCAAAGCAGGTGTATTTGGGCGGAACGGCGAAGTCCGAGCAGCCGCTAGCGTCTACCTTGCGGCACTTGAGGCCAGCAAATCTCTCAGCCTCGTCGACGTAGCTGCGGCTGCTTGCTTAAGCGCGTACGCCATTGGCAGCGTGGCAAAGAGCGTCCTAGGTCTGCTGAACATGAGGGTCCCGCTAGCCGACCCGCTGCTGCGCATTGAGCGGGCAGTCAACCGCGTATTTGGATGTGCACTTAAAAGCCGCACCGATGCTAGGGAGTGGCAGATCACCGTGGCGCATATTTCAAGCACCGCCAAGGCTGCGCAGGGCTTCCCAGGCCTTCTCTTGGCTTTTCTTGCCGACAACGAAGCGCTACGTCCCAAGCTGATCGAGGTGGCGGGACAAGTCCTGGCCTTTGAGCAGCAGTCGTCTCGACGCTCGGGCTTTAACCCAGGTACGCTTGTGTGCTCCGCCGTTGCTATGGGGATCGAGCACTTGTTTATTGCCGCCCCAGACACTGAGGCCGGCTCGCTACGGCGATGCCAACAAGAGACTATCTGCCGCCTAGTAGCTTTGTTGAATGGATCGGGTCAGCGCACCATTGCACGACATGTTGCTACGCTACAACAGGAACTCGTGAAGGCTAGCAAGACTACGCCGTGGCTGGCCCAAGCTGCGATTACCACAGATACTGTTGCCACGTATCTAGTCGAAATCCTCTTTTGCTACGAGAAAGCTCGCGCCTGGCTCTTTGCCTTACACCCGGAGGCTCCCGCAGAGCCCTCGAGAGCCGATGCTTGTCAATTGGTAGCGGAGTTGGATGGTTCTCCATCATTTATGCGTGCCCAGTGCTCAAGAGAGCGCCGGCGTGCTATTCTGGCTACCAACTCTGAGTCGACCTCAGCTGCGCCGCCAAATACTGAGGCGTCTACCATCAAAAGGCTACACCGCCTTGGAGTTGACCACGACGCACTGCTGACCCTCCCGTTGCACACACTAGAGGACATTGCCTCCTCTATCGAGCGCAGCCGTGCCTTGTCGGCTGACCACAGGCTGCGACTGGACACGCCTGTTGTCGGCCCCGAAGACATGTCGGAAGAAGAAATGCGCGAGTATCTGCATCAATCGCCCCACCCCAATTAAGTGTGCGTGTGTGCGTCCCTTACTACGGAGGTCAGTTTAACTATATACTACATGGCTACTCAATGGCGCATTCAAAAATCTTGCCTAATATGTACTTTTATTTGCATTCGGCGTCTTTTTTTCAATCGGCTGAGTGGATACGTTCACGTTTTAGAATACCCTACTCTATTGCCTTTCTAGGGTGCTGCCCTTAAATAGCTGCCAGACCTCTCCCATGCCGCCCATTCCACCTATTGTTTTTCCACCCTCTCACTTTTTGCCAATAGAAATACATACCAGCCGCCTCACTTGACACGATGTTTCGCACAGCGCTCCTTGCTCTTTTCACGCTATTTGTGTGCATTGTAGCTGCTCAGAGTACCACCCCTAAACCCGACGCTGCTGCAATCTCAGTAGTCAATTCGCCGCTGACAATCGGACAAGTTGTCATTTCGTTTGTCAGTGGTTTGCTGACCATTGCAGGAAACACCTTACGCGGCTATCTCGCATTGCCACCCATGTAGTGCATAATAATAGTACTTTAGTCGATCCGTTCAGTATATTCTCGTTTAAACAAGTTTGACATGGGCGCGTGTGAGCCAATTCTACAGAATGCGAGCGGGATTGTCCCCGCCTTCCACAGATCTGCTTTGCATCGTGTGTCCACGTTTCCGGATTTTCTTGGAGTCGCTAGGTAGTGCCCAGAGTGGTGGGCTGGCCCACATACCCTCCAAACGCAGCTGACTATAAAGTCGGCCCAAGCGGTCCGGCTTTTCTTTCGCCATCGCTTTCGCTACATCAATTGGCCCACTCTTTACCTACCTTTCTCGATCCCTTGATATTTCGGCTCTCAGCCAGAATGCAACTTCGTTTTAGCTCTCTCCTTGCTTGCGCCGGTGCTCTCTTGAGTGCTTCGGTGGCTCTGGCTGCGGCTAGTCCAACCAGACCAAACCTGATCGTTTTTGGAAACTCGCTGTCTGATGTGGGCAATACCGCCGCATTGACCAACACTCCTGCCTACTGGGACGGTCGCTTCACAAACTCCTACGTCTGGAACGAGTACACTGCCAAGATCTTGGGAATGACTCTGCAAAACAAGGCCTTTGGTGGTGCCACTTCCAACAATATCCTCTCGCCAGGAGCTATTGGCAACACAACCATCCCCAGCTTCCGCGACCAAGTTACAGCCTGGCTCCAGGCCAATCCTTCGCCTTCCCGGTTTAACCTCAGGCACGACATTGTTGAGATTGAAGTCGGCGGTAACGACGTCCTTAACCGCCTTGAGGGCTTGCTCACCGGCACCATTAATGTCGCCGATTTTACTAGCCAGCTGTCTGCCTCAATTGCCGCCGACACTCAGCGCCTGATTGCTGCCGGCTACAAGAAGGTCCACTTGTGGAACCTGCCTCCTGTCGACCAGTCGCCCATTGTCATCTCTCTAGGTGCCAGCGCCATCATTAAGCCTATTGTCGCTGCTGTTAACAGTGCTATCAAGACTGCTGTCCAGCCTCTTGGAGCCCGTGTTCTCGACCTTAACGACCTGACGCTTGTTGCACTCCAGCCCAATGTGCTCTCTGCAATGGGAATCACTGTCGCTACTGGTGCATGCTTTGTCGTAGACCCTACTGGAGCCGTCACTATTTGCAACAACCCGGACCAGCACCTCTTCTACGATGTTATCCATCCTTCTAGCCGTATGCACTACTTGTGGGGAGCTGCCGCCGCCCTCTTGGCTCTTAAGCCAAGCTCGACTCTCTCTACTTCCGAGGCCCTGGGACTGATTGCCGTCTTTAACATTGGTCAGAGCAACCGCGAAGACAACATTATCGCCGACTGGCCATTCTAAATACTACTTTGGGTATTTTAATTAAGATACGTTAGCCCGAACGATTATCTCAAATGTTTCAATATAATATTTCAAAAATACATAAAAGAGCTCTTTCCGAGTCTTTAATCAATAATCATGGAGTCGGTGTTTAAATACTAAATGAAAAGGCGACATGAATTAAGCTTTAGCTCACTCAGCCGAAAAGAGCTGGTTTCAGAGTAAAACTTTTTACAACCAGGCTCACTGCATGTAATAGATAACACCGCGAGTAGATGTGTCTAGAGAAATAGATATTTGTCCATAAAACCTGAGTTAAGTTAACTGAATAATCCCTCGCTGCTTAACGCCTCGTAGCGGGTCTTATAGCATTCGCCCTCGCCATCGCTCTTGATCACTGATCGGATAATCAGGATCATCCTATTGTTGTCGCAATGAATCAGACCGTTGTCCTTGCTGTTATCTAACAGCATGACGCTTGGAATTCTCTGTCAAGTACACGCAGTATATCTTTTACGATACCGCAATAGTCCAGTATACTGCCGGGCAAGAGCGCCCCCTAATATCCATTGATCCCAGTAGTGCGGATGCTTCCTATGCTTATGATTGCGCGTGACGCCATATCTGGTCTGCACAAACTCTGAGCTTGAGCTAGCCACCGCAAAATTCCTTCTGCATTCCTATAGTTCCAACAAGCAAGCGTAATCAAGACGCACTTTATAGTAGCAACGGCAATTGCTAGATAAACCGCTATATGTCCCTGCATCTCCACAAGACCGGCTTTTGTACTTTAGAGCTTGCTATCAATTGCAATCGCTATATTTTCATGCGCCTACTGCGCATAAACTCGCTAACCAGGCACAGCTTCGGAGATGCCTTGTAGGAAGAAGCCTGTATCTGGGTACCAGCGTAGAGAAAACGGAGCGTACGGATACTGGTTGTTATCCAGAGAGCTGAAACGTTGTAGCAAAGAAGCCTATACCTGATCTGCGGCTAGCTGCTACTTATAGAGTTTTGGCGTCGCCTTTTTCCTTAGGCACAAGTCTGCGGGGCAAATTGTAGAGACGAGGCTGTGCTGGCAAGTGTTTTGCTAATTATTTACTGATGCAATGCCTGGCAAATCCCACGCACCTGTTTTCACTAGTATCGACAAGTTGGCTTTCTTTGTCCCCATGAAAGCTGCGGGGCTGTACAGGCACACTGTTTGTTGTGCCTTGATCTGAGGCCTACCCGCTCTGATCGGATTAGTCTTTTTTATTCGTCTTCTACTAGGTGGTGCTTAGGCTCTGCCAGGGCAACAGAGAATAGAAGCTTTACTTTATTCCCAACACCTTATTCGCAATACCAACTATCTATGCATCGTCGCACACAAAACCACTAGACACTGTGGTGCGATTCGGCCCATGCGGCTTAAGTGGAACCACGGCATAGATCCCCCGCGTACTTTATGACCTTCTGCTCAAAGACCTCAAGTGTCTTTTTGCGCTCTACAATGATCTTCTCCCGGGCCAATACGCTAGCAATATCGTTATCCACAGATTCCTTGCGCTCCTTTACAGCGTCCATGGTGTGCTTGGCGATACCTTCGCGACGTGCCACAGCCACTGCACGGGCCTCGATGGCCATCTCACAACCCCGAGCTGCCACGCAGCGACATTCTATCTCTTTTTGGCGGGCTTCTATAGACATTGCGCGAGCCTGAACTTCTTTGTCGCATTACTTGATGGCCTTGGCGCGGGCCTCAATAATTTTCTCGCTGGCCTCGATTGCCATTTTCTAAGCCTTTGCTCTTCTTGCGTAGGTCTCCGCCCATACTGCAAGGGCTTTGACAGCCTTTTCGCAAACTACGACAGCCACCTTGTATTTTTTGCGGCCATCTCGCGAGCTGCGGCTGTCTTTTCGTACTCCGTAACCAGGCCATAGGCATGCTCAACTCTTGCGCTCCTTGGCGAGTTCCATTCAGCGATTTGCGATTAGCACGCGGTTAGCAATAGCCATTAGAACATGCCCAATGGCTTCCTTGCATGATACAGCACGCGCAGTAGCCTTCCCAACCACAGTAGGCTGTGGTAGCAGCAGTTGAACAAGAGCGCCGGTTGGAAAGGCGTGCTTGAACATTGTAGCTCACCTTTTGGGTGGCTTCTACGACAGTCCGAACAAGTGTCATATTTTAAGAAAACGATGGGAAAAAATGCAAATGCAAGTTGAAGTTGCAACAACAAAAAATTACAGAAAAGTGAAGCAAAGTTAAATGAAGGCGAAGGCGGACGAGTACGTACTCGCTTTTCTTACACGTCTCGCTAGTGGCTGGGATGGCCATAAATCAAGCTGCGTATGACGCGTTGGTTTCTTCATAGAGGGATCTGCAGACCACCTCATATGAGGAAGCGGGTAATCCAACGCGGCATGCATGGTGGGAAAAAACATCATATCAACTTACAACGGAAGCAATTGGCTAGCCTCTGCACCTTTCAGGGCCTTGCCTGTTTCATAATGCAGCTCATTTAATGAGCGCAAGAGCACCCCGCCCAGTAAGGTGCACCAACAGACAATCAGCAGTAACAACGCCACAGAGCATGAACAATACAGTCAGGGCTTGATCTGGTACCGGTGTTGTGGGTTGGACCCTAAAACCCAGCAACACGGGGATCAAGGGTGCACCCTAGGCTTGCTTTCTTTGTTTGCTGTGGGAAAGGAGCAGTACTTGGGCCTGCGGGGATGTTAGGACTTAATAAATGCTTTTTACTCCAAAAAAAACCCCCTAAGAAAAAGAACCTATTGTTGTTGCCGTGCAAAACTGCTCTTTGTAACCAAAAATGTCCATTCCAAAAGGATGTTCCATTCGCTATGCTGCTCTGATTCCCTGATTGATTGGCGCTGTTAACACATTTACCACTAACACTACCAGTAGATATGTATTCACCCCAGCTCTGAGCTACTGACAGCACTCTGCTTCCCTCTTGGTATCTACACATGGAAAACACTACTACAAGGCTGCAAGATGTTGCCGTCAGCTTTCTGTTGATTAATGCAAACTATCTTTAAGGGCCCTCCGTCTTTCCCTGCTTTTTTGTGTGTTTTCTGTCTTTTGTCTGTTTGTTATCCCTCTATTTGTCCCTGTCTTGTTTACAGTGACCCGTTTTAGTTATGCCAGTTTGTCGGATTCTGACTCTGACGAATTTTTTATTACACCCACTGTTGGATAGCAGCGAGTATAGTCGGCCAGATCGCGATTACGAGTCCATGATCCTAATCTTGCGATTATGATTACAAGCGGCTATGGCAGTGCTGTTTAAATATGGCGCTACGGGACATTACTGGTGCGAGATCTCTGGAGTTATTTTAGCTCGTATATTTAGGATAATTATATATAGGGTCTAGTCTAAGCCCGCATAATACTATCCAACACCCACACATGACCCCCCTTTTTTCCCCTGCCTTTGGCCCTTTTCTACTGCCCCCACCATCATGGCAACCTCTCTATATGCATGCCCCCCACCTTTTGATGGTAAGGCCCCATTTCGATCTGACTTCACAAGATGACGTCTTTTGCAAAAGGTGTCAAGCCAGATGCCACCAAGGTGGACACCATTTTAGCCATGATGGCTATAACCTCACTGGTGCAGCTGACGCTTGGATTCAGAGCAAGTTGGACAAGAACATTGAAAGCGAACTGTTTAAAGACAACTAAACAGTCGCTATCAGAGGTGAAACAAAATATATCCGAAAAAGGTTAAAAAACAGCTCTGAAGCAAAAACAGATAAAAGTCGGTCCGGAAAACGAGAAAGGGAAAAAGGGAGATCACCGTCGGGTGATCTCTGAATTAAGTAGCCGTTGGCTCAACAGCCAACAAACATCATCTTGTGAAGCTAGATCGAAATGGGGCCCTTACCATCAAAAGACAGAGTGTGCATACAAAGAAGTGGCCATAATGATAGGGGCAGTATAAAAGGGCCGAAGACAGGGGGGAAAGGGGGGCTATGTGTGGGTATGATAAAAAAACTCTTTGGAGTCAGTATCCAATAAACTAGGGCAACTAAAACAAGTCACTGTACAAAAGACGGGGACAAATAGGGGAGTTAATGAAATAGGCGAAAAACAGAGAAAACACACAAAGGCAGAGAAAAATGGAGGGACCTCCACCAATGTTCTCAAAAATAAACACTTCGCCCAAAAAAAACCTAAGAAAAGAGACCCTATTACTTGTTGCTGCTGCTGTGCAAAACCACTCTTTGTACCCAACGATATCTGAGTTCCAAAAAGGATGTGCTGCTTGCTACGCTGATCTGATACTCTGATCAATTAGTGTCATTAGCGCGTTTGTTGCTAACACCGCATATGTAAATGTAGCAAAGTGCAACTGGTCTTTACGCGCCAATATGTGCATGCACAGGCACGGTTAAGGTTAGGAGATAATTTGTTAGTCAAGGACCATAGCTCTTGCCCATTCAGGGTTCCAATGAAACAACTTCGTCATCATCATAAAGAGTGTATGTTGAATCAAGTAATTTGCACTGTAGGTAACACAAGTAAAGCCAAAGACTTTTTTAGTGGGAATTTTAAAAAAAGGTTCACAAGCCAGCAAAAAACGAAGCACCGGATGCTTTTTTCTTTTTGTCAGGGTTGACTAGTTCAGTGAGTGCAGCCCGCTTAGCCTTCCGTTTCTCAGCCTTTGTTAGCTTGGGTTTCCGATGCTTATCTTTACTGGAGCTGCCTTCGTCGTCCGAGTCGCTCCAGCTCCCCCATCCATCGCTATCACCAGCATCCTCGTTGGTTTTTGTTGGAACCTCTTTAGTGCTCTCAGATGCAGAACCAAGAGATTTTGCAGGTAAAATGGTTGTCCGCCTATCGTCGCTGTCTGGGCCATCTGATTCACCGCTGTCAGAGTCGCTATCAACAACATCTACCTTGTCACCTTCATCACTAGAACCAACGCCGGCATCTGGATCGCCGCGCAGACGAAGCTCGCTTCCATCTGACAGGCCGTCAATATCGATTTCAGGGTCATCATCCACAATGCCCTTGCTGATCTGTATGGCCATGGCCTGCGCATCAAGCTGCTCATCGCCATTGGGGTTCTCGTCCTCGTCTTCATCGCTGGCGTTATCGTTGAAAATATATCCAATATCCCAGAAATGCACCGTATGGTCATGAGAACAAGAGGCCAGCCACTGCTGGTCATAGCTGAGCACAACCTTTTCCACAGGCAACGACTTGTGGTCACCAGCAACGCCGACCAACCTATGTGGGAACAGCTGTACAATGCGTAGCAATCCGTCGCTGGACCCAGTAACGCACATGTCTTCAGTGAGTTTGCATATCGAGTCAATGCTTTGCGGGTGGCCGGGGAAGCGATCCGTAACATCATCAAATTGGCCATAGGTAAATATGCCCAGGACACCATCAGTCTCACCAACGACGACCTTTTTGCCACCACGCATAATAGCCACAGACAAAAGCTCGTCATCCTGATTCTCCGAAACATGGAATGGCTTTGACTTGCGAACATCGTAAACAGACAGGCAACCATCGCCACTAGTAGCCAGCAGATGGCGCTTATCTGTGTTGAAGACCATATCGGAAATATAGTCGACGTGCTCCTTAAACGTAAACGCTGGTCTATTCTGCCTAATATCCCACAGCTTTACCCCGCCAGACTCGTCTCCAGTGGCTACAATCTGCTCATTGACATACTTTACGATATTGATGGCCTTATCGTGAGCTTCCTCGACGCGAGTGAGCTCGGCTCCAGTGGCTACGTCTAGGGATTGCCAGGATTTGTCCTTAGAGGCGGTGTAAAGGGAAAGGCCGTCGCCGCTGAAGCACAGGGAGCGGCATGATTTTCGGTGGGGCTTTAGTCGGTGTTGGCGTGTGTTGCCAGAGAGCGAATACTGGTGGATGAAGATGTGGCCAGTTATTAGAGAGCTGGCTACCAAGTCGGAGGTGGGGCTGAATGCTACGTCGATTACGGGCTCTTTGAATTTAAGAGATTTGGGCCGCACGGCATTGTCGTCCATTGAATGAAAGCTGCAAAAACCAAGGAGCAAAATGAGTGAGAAGAGTTGGGCTGCTGAGGAGAACTGCAAAGCAAGAAGCAAGGGCCATGTAGAATTTGTCTATGCAGGGACCTCCTAATCCTGATCAGATGGTGGTGATCGTACTAAGCAGAAAAAATAAAATAAAATAAAATAGCAGCTGTGGCTAAAATTTTTCCAGCGCACCTAGTCTCTTTGTGTCTTTACAAAACCAATCTTTTTAGTGTGCTCGCGTTTTATAGACAGAGATGGACACTGGGATCAACACCAAGTATCAGTCGACGGCAGCGATAGTTGAGCAAGTACTGAAACAAGTGCTCGGCGTGGTTGTTCCTGGGATATCAGTGGCGTCTCTATGCAGCTACGCGGATTCGCTCGTAACAGCGTACACGCACTCCGTGCACCGCAAGGAGACTGATATTGAGCGCGGCGCCTCGTACCCAACCACAGTATCGGTGAACAACATTATCCAGAACTGCTCGCCATCGCCCAGCGAAGACACACTTTTGCAAGAGGGCGATGTAGTCAAAATCGAAGTAGGCGCACACATCGACGGATACGTTGCTTCTGCGGCACACACCGTGGTAGCTACCAACCACCCGGGAGCCATGGTGGAAGATCGGCGTGCAGACGCTATCAGCGCGGCGTACTATGGCAGCGAAGTGGCATCTCGTATGGTTAGACCGGGCCAGTCCCCACGTAATCTGGTCAAGGCGCTGGGTCTGGTGGCGGCCGGGTTTGGGTGTACGGTGGCTGAAGACACGTTTACTTGTCAGCTGGACAGATTCGTTGTGAGCGGACCCAATACCTTTGCTAATAGGTTCAACCCCGATGTGCCTGCACCTGATTTTACTTTTGAGACTGGCGAGATGTACACCGTCGACTGTACGATGAGCACGGGTCCGGGTATTGCGCGTGCATCTACCATTGATCCCGCAGTGTACCAACGGGATGTCAACCACCAGTACGCCCTTAAGCTGCGCACTTCTCGGGCACTGTTCTCAGAAGTGTGCAAGCGGTACTCGGTGTTCCCGTTCCTTATGCGTGATATCGTGGATGCCAATCAGTCGCTTAGAGCGGGAGTCTCGGAGTGTGTAAAGTCGCAGCTGTTGGTTCCGTTTGCCGTTACCATGGATAAGAGGGCCGGATCGGTGGTGGCGCAGTTCAAGCTGACTGTCTTGTGCCATTATTCGGGACCCATCCGCATCACTCGCGCACTGCCTATGCCCAGCAACGTCCGGTCTACTACAGTGATTCCGGATGGCTCGGAGATTGGACAGATCCTTGCGCTGGACTGCGGGCAGGTGAAGCTGCCTGACTTGCCACGCCTCAAGACCCCGATCCAGCAGCCTGTGCCCACGACTCAGCAGCAGCAGCAGCAGCAGCAGCAGCCATCGCTGTCTTCGGCGATGGACACAAGCTAGGAAACCCTTAATGCACAGTGCTAATAGATTGCGAATAAGAGGCTGCTTTTCTAAAAAATGTATGTGAATCTATTACTTGTTTCTTACTTTTTTATGACAGCCAGACATATCCTGAGAACATCGATGAAGCTAATTGATATTGGCGCCAACCTCACGGACCCCGTGTTCCGTGGCGAGTACCGTGGCAACCAGGCCCACCCCGACGACCTGGCCCAGATCCTCTCGCGCGCAAGGGAGGCTGGCATCGTGGCGATGATGGTTACTGGCGGCAACCTTGAGGAAAGCAGGCGTGCCATCGAGATGTGTCGGCAGCACACTCACCTGTACGCGACGGTGGGGTGTCACCCAACGCGCACCAGCGAAGTCAGCAAGTACCCAGGCGGAGCACAGGCGTACTTTGCAGCACTCCAGCAGCTGATCGCCGACAACCGAGACAAGGTGGTAGCAGTAGGCGAATGCGGGCTGGACTACGACCGGCTGCATTTCTCTGACAAGCCCACTCAGCTCGAGCACTTTGTCCGCCACTTTGACCTTGCCCACGCGACAGGGCTGCCGCTGTTCCTGCATGACCGCAATACGCAGGGCGACTTTGCCCGTCTAATGAAGGAGAATCGCCTCAAGTTCGCTGAGGGTGTAGTGCACTCGTTTACGGGTTCGGTGGATGAAGCTCGGGAGCTGCTGGACTTGGGCCTGTTTATTGGCATCAATGGGTGCTCGCTAAAGACTGAGGAGAATCTGGCGGCAGTGCGGTCTATCCCAGCGGACCGCCTAATGATCGAGACCGATTGTCCGTACTGCGAGATCAGGCCCACGCACGCCAGTCACAAGCTGCTGCAAAATGCAGAGTGGGAGCAGCCAGAGTCCAAGCGCAAGGAGCGCTGGAGCGAAGAGTGCATGGTCAAGAGCCGTAACGAGCCATGCACCATCCGCCAGGTCTTGCACGTACTCGCTGTCCTGCACAACATGGACGAGGCTGAGATGGCGACCAGGCTGTATGCCAACACTGTGCGAGTGTTTACAGGCATTAGTTAGTGTATTGGATCTTTTTTAGCCCCAGCGGCGCTCGTTATAGACGCAACACGATACCACAGCGGCCAGAATGAACATCAGGCCCCAGTGCTCAGTAATAAAGGGCCACAGGATATGCGGGCTCTGCTCATGGCTATCCAGCTCCCACATACGCAGGCGGCCTGCCGAAGAGAGGGCCAGTATGCGAATAACAGCGTCGGACCCTTTGGCGCCGACTTGTAGGGGATCAAAGTGCAGGAAGCGCAGACACGTAGTAGTCGACTGGTGGTGCGGGCGTGGAATAAAGCGCTGCGTATTGGGGAACGGGTTGTCGGGCGACCCCAGCCCATCATCCCATCTGACAGCCAAGAGATTGCTGGGCTGCCAGGTGAGTCGCAGCTGCCAGTTGAAGATATCAGTTTCCCCCTCGTCCAGCGAGTCAACCGACGACACCGGCTCGGTAGCCACCCAGGGCATGAGCCGAGGCGTGCGGAAGTATCGGCGGTAGTCAAGGATGCGCATAGTAGACGACACATGGGCCCGGGCGAATATGAACAGCTCATCGTCAACGGTGCTCATGGCCAGCAATGCGCCGCTCTCATCCAGCGTCATGTTGACTGCTACGGGGCTGTTCAGCGTGCTGATATACGGCGGTCGCGATTCGCGCACTCGCTGTAGCTGCGTCACATTCGAGCTGCCGTGGTCCCTGAACCACTCGGTATCCACCACAACTATTATGTCGGTGGCCTTGAAGTAAAACACCGACGTCAGACCCACTTGGTCCACGAGCGGCGGGTCATTGACCAGCCTCAGCTCATCGCGCGACAGACCCGAGAACTGCTGGTGCACAGGCAACCGGTATCGCTTAACGTCTTCGTGGATCCATCGCTTAGCCAAGGTGGTATTTTGCAGCAACTCGAATGAAAAGTAAAACGTGTCGCTGGTCGTACTCCCGTGCGCTAGAAACACATCCATGCTGCTGCCGGGCCTTGTCGAGTATAGCTGGGCCAGGAATGTCTGTCTCCCCGTGTCGCGCAGGTACTCGCTGACATCGGGTCCTACCGTCTGAGTGAGTCTGCCGCCCGTTTCCAAATTCAGCTCAACTACGCGGAACCGAACCACATCATTCAGTCGCGAGTACAGCAGCGTTGTGCCTCGAAGCGAAAACTCTATGACGTCTTGGGCTCCAGGCAAGCCCACATCTACGCTGCGAAGCTTTAGCCCTGCCCTTCCCACGCAGTGCCGGAAGTAAGCGCCAGCAAAGACAGAGTCAGCCAGTTTGGACTCATCGTCGGGGCACAGCCTGTTCTCAGTGGCAATCCTTGTTGCCTGTACCGCTGCTTCGGCGTCGCTGCCCACTTCCCACCACTTTGGTCCCACCCTTTTAACTGCTGCATCAAAGTACTCAGCCTTGTGCAGTGACTCTAGATCGTAGATACGCGTAGCATACGCCATAGTTTCCTGGTCAGCCACGTAATATAGCACTGCCAAACGCCTGGGCGCATGCTGCCCATTTGGCTGCCGTAACCGAGTGCGGTCCAGGTACGTCAGCTTCACGGGACCGGGCAGCCTATCGACAAACAGCAGCTCCCACGCATCTTCCACGCCGCCTTTGACAAACTGCACTGGCTTGCGATATACTTTGAGTAGGCCACCCAGCGGTTGTCGTGCCTGCAATGTTCGGAACTCTGTGTGAAGCCGAATGTGTAATAAGCCCGCGTCCAAGTTGATCACTCCTGGCGTGTCGCTAGCCTCTAGGTACTGTGTGGGTTCAAGCCAGTGTATGTTTTTGTTTTTGGTCCCCAAGTGGCTGCTGCCGGTAGTGCGTAGCTTGAGGCTATTGTCGCTTTCGTGGAGTAGCGCCGTAGTGGGAATTGGCTGCCGATTGAACCAGGCTAGTACGAATATATACGCCGCTCCAACCGCTACCAATATACCTTGCCGCGTCCTCAGCGCATACCGCATTCTAGAATTAAAAATATTAAAATGTAATGGCTTAACTGTGCTGGAAGATAGGCAGTGAGTGCTTGATGCGTGGCGCCAACCAAAAAGAAAAGAGTGATGTGGCAATTTAGCGTGATTAACATCAGCCTGATTTGATCCTGCCTGGTGTTATCGCTGGCTGAACTGGGAATTGCATTTTGAGCATTTTTCCTTCTACTTTGTAGAGCCTTTCGATTTCTGTATTCAATCGCTTGTAAGCAAATGCTGGGATTAGTAGCCACGCGGACAATTCGGGCGCCCATCGTCCGCCTTGCACGGAGCCAGCTTCCGACTCGCCGCTTTGCATCGCAAAACAGCCATCACGATGAGCACAAATCCGAAGAGACGCCAGAGTTTGAGGAGGAGAACTTTGGCTCGCCCATGTGGAAGTACACAATCGGCGTTATTGGCATATTATACTTGATTGGCATGTACGACGACCATATTGAGAAGAGCGGACGTGTGCATCCTATGACCAAGTTTTACGCGAGTATTATGACCGACCGGGTCGAGAACAGACGTATTTTCAGCGAGTACCAGAAGGACGTGGCTAGGATCGCAGAGTTCAACATCTTGCAGTGGGAAGAGAAACCCGATGTGGTTGGCTCTATGAGCACCGCAGAGTATTACAAGCGGGGAGCCAAGTGGGGCACACCAGTCGGCATCCAGGTCGATATGAGCGGAGCCAAGCACCGTACTCCTATTAAAGAGTAAAAAACAAATTTATTTTAATAAATCCAAGCTTTCTTTAGGCGCCAGTTGCTACACATGCCGAGGCTCCGAGGGTCTGCCGCAGTGCTGCGTTGTCTATGTCGTGGGCGTTCTCCAGTTGGCCCCACAGCTGGGTCTGTGAGTTTGACTCGACTTGGGCCGCCATTGCGGCATCCTCGGCAGTGACGTGGTGCTCGACCAGGGCCAGGCCGATGAGCAGCGACTTTGCCGCCATGGTAGCCCTCTCCAAGGCGGCCAGCTTTAGCGGACTAAAGCCCGCCAGCGCCTTGCGCAGCGTCTCTGTTGCTTCCTCGCTTTGTCTCAGGGCGAACATATCCGATGTAAGGCTTATCTCAATGCCGTACGCCTTGCGCGCCCAGTCGACAATAGGCGCGTAGTGGCGCTGCTGGAGCTCAACCAGCGCATGCGGATACTCTTCATGAAGGCATGCCGAGTCCGTGTGGAAGTACTTGAGCAGCTTGTCGATAACGTCAACACGGGTGGCAGCGTCGCTCAGGCCGTCGATGGAGCGGCAGACAAGCGACGTCAGGGGAAGCGAGTGGGCGCCCATAAACTCCCTTTGTGTCTCCCATTCGCCAGCCATCAGCCACGCCAGGGTCTTTTGGGGTGGGGCGAGCTGGACTTGGGTGCCGCCGGGGGTCTTTATTGGGCGGCCATCCAGGGTGACGACATATTTCCCATTGCGCTCGCCTACGCCTGCACTGCGCCAAAAGCGGCGGACGGCAGGGGCTTTGTCTGATACATGGCGCGTGGTGCAAATGCCACGCACTCGGAACACACGCGAGGCCGATTGCAGCATGTGGCGGCCGGGATTAGCTGCTTTCATTGTAAGCCTGCGAAAAAGGGGGCGGAAAGTTTTCTAAAAAGGAAATTGGATTATGACAAGTCTGCTTGCGACAGAGGGCTCCCTGCCCGGAGCTGAAGGGCGTTATGGGCATTGGGGAAGGAGGAGGGTGGTGTCTGTACATGGGAGTGGGGGGGTTGGGGGGGGGGTTTGCCTAGCGTCGGCGGCAAAAGTCAGGGTCGAGCATACCATCCGGGAACTTTTCTGCAATGGTGCACACGACATCATCGCTACGGAGCTCATACAGCCTCTCAAAGCTGGCGTTGTCATCGCTGAGGTGGGCCTCCAGCAATGTGAATGTGGGCAGTACGTTCATGTAGCGGAACAGCTGGCCGATCCCGACGCCCTTTGATATGACCAGATCGGCGGCTTTGCTGGTGAGCAGATCCACGGTGCTCTGTGCTGAACACACCACGGCGCGATTGCATACGAGGTTGATGTCGCGGCAGTATCGAATGGGCAGCTTGCGCTCCTTTAGCCGCCAGGGCTCCTCCGGCTCGTTGAAGAGCACCTCGACTGACACGGGTAGGTTGTAGTATGCGCTGAGCACGCGCTGGAGGTTGCCGTTGGCCATTAGCATGATGCGCTGGACGGGGGTTTTGAAGACCGCGGGCAGCATGCACGATGTCTCGCGCTGCGACATGACATCGCCAAAGTGGTTGGGCTCGGCCTTGCCGTTCTTGGCCGAAGCGCAGTACTGAACGACCATGAGTGGGGGGGGAAAGGTGCAAGATAAAGAGGAGCGGAGCGGGATGGCAGGCGAAGGAGGCGCTGGCTATTTATAAGCGTGGGTGCGGTCTGGGCATCCATCACCCATCGTCAGGGGCAGAAAAAGAGGCAGAAAGAAAGCAGATAAACCTGATCCAGTGATTGCCAATTAGCCGCCAGCGCAGCCCCATACCGGCTGGGCCATATGCGGCGACATTGTTGTTGTTGTCGCATGCAAATCAGGCGGTATGGATGCTACACGATATTTGTTGTTTGCATTTTTATTCATCACAAATGGTGCGGCCCGGCAGCTTGGCAGCGCGGTTTCAGAGCCTGGATGCATACGCCAAGACGCTGGACGACTTTAGCGTGAAGACGCTCTCCGGCGGCATCCTCACCATCATCGCCGGCGTGGCTATTGCGCTCCTGGTCGGACACGAGTTTCTGGCGTACCGGCGGGTAGATACGCTGGCTGAGCTGGTTGTGGATGGCGAGCGGATGGAGAAGATGCATATCAACTTGGATGTGACGTTTCCGAGGGCCCCGTGCATGATACTGGGGCTGGACGTCATGGACTCGTCTGGCGAGCAGCAGGTCAGCCTATTCCAGCACATGGCCAAAGCCCGCCTATCCAAGGACGGCTCGGTCATTGGCCCGGACGAGTCCACCAAGCCCACCGTGGCTGCGGTGCCTGCTGGCAAGGACGGCAAGCCCTATTGCGGCAGCTGCTACGGCGGAGTGGCGCCGGAGAGCGGGTGCTGCAATAGCTGCGATGACGTGCATCAGGCCTATAAGCGGCGCGGGTGGGCCTTTACCGACCCCGATTCCATCGAGCAGTGTGTGCGCGAGGGATACGTCAAAAACATGCAGGCCCAGGCCGGCGAGGGCTGCCGCATGCGCGGCTTCATCGAGGTCAACAAGGTCAGCGGCAATGCGCAGATCCTGGCTGGCGAGTCCATCAAGCACGGCTCCGAGTACATGCACACGTACTACGACTATATGCCCCACGACTATGACTTTTCGCACACTATTCACCGCCTGTCGTTCGGCGACGAGTTCTCGGCTCAGACCAACCCCCTGGACGGCGTCGCTAAAAAGGCCCACAGCATGCGGGCCCAGTTCCAGTACTTTACCAAGATTGTCGGCTCGGAGATCCGCTACCTGAACGGCACTGTGCTTAGATCCAATCAGTACTCGGCGACTGAGTTTGTCAAGGGCGATGCCACTGCGAGCGACCCGCTGAGGGCTCCTGTGAGCCGGAGGACGCCCGGCTTCTTTATCATGTTTGACATATCGCCTATGCGTGTCATCTACACCGAGCATAAGCGCTCGCTGCCGTCGTTCCTCACGGCTGTCTGCGCCATCGTTGGCGGCATATTCACCGTGGCCCGCCTGGTCGATGGCTTTGTCTTCCGTACCGAGCGAGCCCTTCAGCGCAAGCGCGAGTCCGGCAAGCTTGCATAGGCTGAAATTAAATCAGGCTGATTAGTGATTGGCCGCCAGCCAGGTAAAAAAAAATGCTTGGCTGGTTTATTATTTCTTATGCCTGCTTCCCTTTGGCTCGCTCTTTTTATCATAACTTTTTAACTATTATTTTTTGTTTTCGGTCGATTAGCATGGGTGGTCGGTCCAAAAAGCAACACTCGCGCAAGGCTGCTGCCGAGCCCGAGGACGAGCAAACGCTGGTCCGCCGCGGTGCCTCCGTAAAGGCCATCAAGACATGGGGCGACGTAGAGCACGACTCTGCTGATGAGTTCGATCACTCCCGCGACAAAGTCCTGCTTGGCTACGACAAGAGGCTGGCCAAGCACGATGGAGCCAGCGATTTTGATTCAGACGAGGAAGTGCTCAAAGTCAGTATGCGCGCCAACTCTTCCTCTGAGGACGAAGCCAGCGATGCCGACGAAGGCGAGTTCTATAGCGACCAGGAGAAGGCAAGGCCAGGGCTTGAGGACGGCGCTTGGGGCAAGCAGAAATACAACTACTACGACGCCGACGATATCGGCGATGACTCTAACGACGATGAGGAGGCTGCCAAGGAAGAGGGCGAGGAGGCTATGCGGTTGCAGAGGCGTCAGCTCGAGGCACTGGACGAGGACGACTTTATTGACGACTTTAGCACGCAGCTGGGCGTCAGCACGAAGGGCGAGCGCAGCGGCGCGGTCAGGCTAGTGGCTGCCGTGGACGATGAGCAGGCGCAGATCGACCTGGACAAGGTGTCGTTTGGCGTCGATGGCTCCTATGCCCTGTCTGATGCCAAGCGCTTTGCGCTGGAGCAGCTCCCCGAGAAGGAAAAGCAGCGCATCATCCAGGCCGAATCGCCCGAGCTCCTGTCGCTGGTCGCCGATGTCGACACCCACTGGACCCATGTGCGCATGCATATCAGACCGCTCTTGGATCGCGCCTCGGCGCTGGGCGTCAAGGCCGACGATCACCCGGCCATGGCCTTTTACTCGGCAAAGTACCAGCTGCTGATGAGCTACCTCAACAATATCGCCGTGTATCTGGTTATGAAGGCTTCTACAGCCGCCGAGCGCGGCGGCCTTGAGCTACGCGACCACCCTGTCATTGCTAGCATTGTCGAGTTCCGTCGTCGCCTGGAGATGATGGATGCCTTGCAGGTTAGACTGGCCCCATTGTTGGATCTTTTTGCCGAGGAGCTGGCCAGCGGCGCCATTGCCGCCACTAGCGAGACAACTAGTGCTAGTGCTAGTGCTAGTGCTGCTGCTGCTGCTGCTGCTGCTGCTGCTGCTGCTGCTGCTGCTGCTGCTGCTGATTCGGAGGAAGATGCCGACGAAATGGCCGATATCGCCGATGTGCAGCCGAGCGCCGGGCCTAAGAAGCGCAGCCGGACCAAGCCCCGCCGTCCTAGCGTGTTCCTTGAGACTGCGGGAGATGCATCGGGCGACAGCTATGCCGAGCTGCAGGCAATGCTGAGGAAGGAGCGCGCGGCAAGCCGCAAGAAGGGCCGTAGCGTGGTGGCTAGCTGGGAGGAGCTGGAGGACGGAGACTTTGGGGAGCAAGTGCAGCTGGACGAGGGTGACGCCGAGGATAAGGCGCGCGCTGTGCGCCGACTCCGCCACCACGCCAAGCGCATCACGCAGGCGCGGGCCAAGCGCGATGCCCGTGATAAGCTGTCTGGCGACATTGATGTGCCCTATAAGGACCGCCGCTTGGAGAAGCTGCGCTACGACGAGAAGAGCGCCAAAGCCACGCGTGCCCGTGCTGAGCGCTACGGCGATGACTTGGATAGCGGCAGCGATGCTGGGCAAGATGCACTCGATGAGGATAGGGACGACTATTATAGCCAGGTCGCCCGCTCGGCGCAACTGGCCAAGAGCCAGAAGCTGGCGGAGAAGCAGGCTAGACTGCAAAAGCAGTGGCAGGATATGGTGGATGCCAATGTCGCTGGCGAGGCTGCCGTGGAGTCGGAGACTAAGCGGAACGTCAATTACCAGATCCTGAAGAACCGTGGCCTCGTGCCGAAGCGTACAAAGGAGCAGCGCAACCCGAGAGTTAAGCGCAGGAATAGATACGAGCAGGCAAAGAAGAAACTCAATAGCTCTGTTGCTCAGGTACGCGCCCTCGAGGGCAACTATGGCGGCGAGGCTACGGGCATCAAGTCCAATCTCTCGCGTAGCACCAAGTTCAAGTAATAGGTACCCCCCCTTTTTTTGTCATTGCTGCGGAGTTAATAGATGTGATCTGACAATCGCTTTTTCGTTGAATTTAGAGTTGCACTGTGCCTGTTGCCTTATCAAAAGCGATTGAGATGGGCTGATAGCCGAACACGCTTCTCTTTAGCTTTTTTCCCATGCTTACTTTTTTTTTTTTGATTTAGTGTGCTCCCACTTTATGATCCCCGTCACTACTTGACAATGCCCCAACATATGACATGTAACCTTGAGCGAGATTTGCGCCAGCAGGCTGAGCAGGTTGTGTTGGATAGCAGCGAGTATAGTCGGCCAGATCGCGATTACGAGTCCATGATCATAATCTTGCGATTATGATTACAAGTGACTATGGCGGTGCTGTTTAAATATGGCGCTACGGGGCATTAGTGGTGTGAGATCTCTTTAGTTATTTTAGCTCGTATTTTTAAGATATTTATATATAGGGTCTAGTCTAAACCCGCATAGTACTATCTAACAGGTTGGGTCGTCTGCTGGCGCCTCCTCCACCGCTACTTCCCCCCCACCATTGCAACGGAGGTAGAGGCTGTTGCCACCATTCACTGGATCCCAAGGCAGGGACCGCCGCACTACCTTAAAACAATTCTCTCTCCGCCCTCCCACCTTCCCGCCCTCCATTTCTATTTTTAAATCGCTGGAGCTGCGAGCTGCGAGCTGCACCAGGAACAATGCAACTGTGCTAGCATATATGCCCCGCCAATCAACTCATCATGAAAGCTAGCACGCATAGATCAAACTGTTGCGTGGTGGTTGCTTCATTAGAAAAGCTAAGAGTCGCTGGCTTGAGCCTGATAAAAAGCACCATTCACCGACGTCTTCCATATGCTAGAGATGTTCTGGCAGATACCAGATTCCGCCCTAGCCGCACTCAAGGTACTGCAGACCCTGGGTGTTGGCAGGACGTGGCCTCAAGACGCAACTATCTGAGTTGCCCTTGGTCTCGCATATGCCTGTGTCAACAACAAAAAATATCAAATGCTAGCTTTTTGTCGTTTTTTATATTATTGGGGGGTTATCCTTTTGTTTATTTTTACAAATACAGGGCATTGGAATAGCGTTCTTGAGCTATCTGCTCCGATGCCCACAACAACGGTGCTATCCCAAGTGAAGAAATCAACAAACATTATCGCAAATAAAATAGTAGCTAAGTTATAAATGCTTTCTTTGCTTATGTAAACTCCTATTATTTATGTTTACTGCCATTGATTAGCGATGTCCCAATACAAGTAAGGTGTTACATGTGAGAATATATCAGGAGCTAATGTATCGAGTACTTAGTGGTATCGCAGGAGGTCTTGTGCCACCAAAAAATAGTGATATCGCAAGTAGCAGATATTAGCTGATGTTTTGTTTTAGTATTTAAACCCAATTCCCCGGACAAACCAGTAGGCAAAAGCAGGGAGCAAGCTCCATTCTAAGAGTCGCGTGTAAAGTATATTGTTTCATGATTAATTCCAAAGGAAAGAGGTAGATTGTTGCTGACCTGTTTAAAAAAAACTGGCGAAGCAGGCGTTTAAATAGTAAATTCCTACTGGGTGTCGATATTACCATGCAAACGCTAATGCCCTTTTGCCATCATAGAGGTTTGTTCGCATGCGGCACTGTCTCTTCTGAGAGTGGGTATCTGCGCTGCGTGCTTTGTGCGAGAAGCATCGGTTTAATCCAGACGGGGTAATTCATGATCAGCGCTCTGGCAAGTCACCAGTCAGCGTGTCCTTACAAGTGTGCTACTTGCTTCCTTCTTTCCCCTTATGTTTCTCACCTTTCAACTTTTTAACAAGACTTTTTTTTTGGTTTCATGGACAGGACGCTGGGGTGGATTCTGCTGTTGTGCGTGTTGTGGCTTTGGCTTGGCTGGGGCGGGAATTGGTGGGACTCGCACGAAAACAAGGAGAAAAGAGACGCATTTGAGCGAGATTGGTGGAAGTCCTTCCGAAGGCTGACGTTTGAACACAATTCAACTTTTTCGCTGCTGCCTGACAGCGTTCAAGGGTCTGTTGGCACCTTACTGGGGAATGACGGCAAGAATTTCGGGTCGTCGGGTGGCGAATTCATGAAAGATGTGACGGGAACGTACCACGGCGAGTGGGTGGCAGACCACAGCACTCAGACCACGCCGTTTTGGAACGGTACGCTTCCTAGTGGATACTCGCGGCCAGAAGACGGGTCTGCCGGGCGACTGAAGATGGTGCTGAATAGCGAGCCAACGAATCACAAGCTGGCGGAGTTGCTACGCGGCACTGTTAGTTTGCAGTCAGCAACCGGGTTCTCGGCTTTGCTGGATGTTGAGGGGCTGTACTGGAGAGACTCTGGTGTGGCGGTTCTCCACGGGGCGCCCGAGGTTAGCGCGCAGTCAGCGGTCGATGTAGTTGGAGCTGCGCCTACCGAAAAGCTATTCGCTCATGCCAAGGCAGCACTCAGCGAGGCGTACACCAAGCTGCTCCCGCAGCGCAAGCGGGCCGAGGACGTGGGCCGAGACTGCGAGTACCACGTGTACGTGCAGTTTATCCAGGGGCGAAAGGCCCTGGTGGCGCGGTCAGTCATGTTTGCTCCGGCGTGCAGCGTGTCTGTGGCAACGCCCGCAGGGCGAACTATTGTCGGCCTCCACGCAAAGACGTACTTGCTCATGGTGGTACGCTATGCGGCAGTGGCGGCGCTGGGCATGGTGGCGCTGCTGCTGCTGCTCGAGCGCCAGATGCGCCATACGCCAACGCCAGCCAGCCTGGCACGCGTATCCTACCACGCCTTGTCGATGCAGGCCATTGTCGACAGCCACATCTTTGTGCTCCATGCTATTGCGTGTGTGGCTGTTGGCAGCCTGGCCTTCTTGGTGGCGGGTGCTGTGGCCTTTGTAATGTTTTCTGCGCTGCTGGTTCTTGTTATGCGGTACGTCTCCGCGGTGTGGCGCTCCCAGCAGCCCTCTGCTGTAGACCCTGACGACTGCCGCCGATGCCTCATCCGGATGTATGTTATTGCCTATGTTGCCCTGGTCGTTGGCGTAGTTGCTACGTATGCCTACCTCGATGCCCAGCGCCCCTTGCCTGCGGCTGCTCTAGCGACGCTTGTGGCTGTGGCGCACGGGTACTGGGTCCCTCAGATATGGCGCAACGTGAAGCGCAATACCAGCTGTGGCTTGCGCTGGGATTACGTCGTGGGTACTACTGCTGTTCGCCTGTTCTTCCCGCTCTACGCCTTTGCGTATGCCGGCAACATTGCATTTGTGAGCCCTGCACCCCTTGTGTGGGCTCTCGTTGCCTTCAGCGTGGCTCAGACAGCCGTGTTGATGATGCAGGATTTGCTGGGGCCCCGCTTTTTCGTGCCAGAGTTCCTGAGGCCCTTAGCACACGACTATCACCCAGCTGTGTCTCTGCCCAGTGAGGAGGAGGATTTGGAGCGCAATTCCCAGTCAAGTGACATGGCTGCTGTCTGTGCGGTATGCATTCAGCCAGTTGACTCTGCCTTGGAGGGCAACCACCTCACTCCATCGCATATGCTGACTCCATGTGCACACATGTATCACACAGAGTGCCTGCAGCGATGGATGGATATTAAGCTCGAGTGCCCCGTGTGTCGCGCACGCCTGCCGCCACCATAATGCTTTTCTTATCAATGCCCTGATCTCTTATTCTTGTATATAATCTATCGTTGGAGGCATGATGATGCAATCGCTCATATCCGATTTACTTAAAGTCTGTGCCTACTTATGCGGGCAGGAAGGAGAGCTCGTGTGGTTGCTTCGCATTGCAGGAATTATACCCGCGCTACTTGCAATCGATTCCGGCTCCTGCGCCATCTTTTGCCTGTGAAAGCCTCCTCCCAAGTTATTGTCCTAGATTAGTCATGAGATAACACCGATGGAGAGCAAGATACCACAACAATAGGAGGCGTGAGAAGAAGAGCTGCCTATCGCCCTATCGGCTAGCGCATCAGCCATTAAAAAAGGCCCATGCGTTCCACC